>UESW01004342.1:191919-249012 GCA_900491605.1 Calamus simplicifolius | reverse complement strand
CCCAAACACTATAGTAAGGAATTTTGAATAGCTAATGTTGAAGGAGAAGAAGTATCATTTCTTAACTATGATGAGTTAGAAAGGATGCTTTATGAAGAAGCATTAATTTGTAGAGATAAAAGATAATGTTGCTGCCCATAAGAAGATTTGTTAGAAAGAAAATTATGAAACATATATCATTTAATTAATCAAAAGTAAAAGATATTCTAACTTTATATATATATATATGATGGTGATGACATGTGCTTTAAGAAACGGGCACGTCAAAATCACTGTAGACAGACTTCCCAAACACTATAGTAAGGAATTTTGAATAGCTAATGTTGAAGGAGAAGAAGTATCATTTCTTAACTATGATGAGTTAGAAAGGATGCTTTATGAAGAAGCATTAATTTGTAGAGTAAAAGATAATGTTGCTGCCCATAAGAAGATTTGTTAAAGAAAATTATGAAAAACATATATCATTTAATTAATCAAAAGTAAGAGCTATTCTAACTTTATATATATATATATGATGGTGATGATGATGAGGTATTGAAATTTGGATTTTACAATAACAATGCCAATTTGGAATGGTTAGATAATAATAGAGGAGGTAGTACCAATAAAAATAATTTGGTTGGTAGGCTCGTTGAAGGCCATTAAAGGAAATGAATTGCTGGGAAAAAAAGATATAAAAGTGGTTATGCCTTATTTGTTAAATTTTTTTATTTAGCTTTATTTATATTAAATTAATTTTGATATATGTTTGGAATTTGGATCATAAATTGTGATTGTGAATTGTAAAGTTTGAACTATCCTGCATATCACTCAAAGTATCTTATAACATTGGTTTGTACTTTTTTTTTGTATCATGATTTATCCAAACATGTTCAATTTATATATTTTATTCTTCTTTATAAAATGAATTTTGTTTAAATTTTATAAATCTTGTGACATAAATAATATTTATTTGTTATAAAAATGAAAGAAGAGCAAGCTTTTGGATGTTAGGTTTTAATTCCACTACATATTCTATGGGACACTAATAGGTATTTTGATATGTTTCCATACTTTATTTTATTGCTTTTATCTTATAGTAATTGATATATTATTGAAACTTAAAATCTTGACATTATTCTTTTTAATGATGCTGTAGTATGATATGTTTTCTCTTCATTTAATACTATTTATCTCCAGTATAAGGTAATAGTCATGCCATTGCATTACAAATTTCTTATGATATGATGTTGTTGCATTATCAAAAAAATAAAATAGAATTTATAATCTTTTATAATTTATTTTTATATTGTTAATCTATTTTTGTATAAATAATTAATAATTAATACATTTATTATGTCATTGTCATATTATAGTTTACTCGAGTTAACCTAACAGTTGAACTAGAGACTTATGACCTCATCCTTTTTATGGTTCGATAATTCAAAATATTAATTTATCGGATTACTACTTGGAGGTAGAAACTGTAACCTTCAAAGCTTTTATATCATTCTTATCTCAAACAATGAAATGCTAAACCATAAATCCAATAGGACCAAAATATGACCTATAACCAGGACTAGTCATTAGAAATCCAAAACGTCACCTTTATAATACATGAAATTTAGGATGTACAATTGTCCAACCACTACAAGAAAAGAATAGATATTTGTAGCATTATTAAAGTGGCATTTGCTGTTGTATTTACCTTTTTATGGCCTTTAATTTTAAATACTTTTAGATGTTAAGAAATGTTAGAAAATAAGTGACATTTTGTTATAAATAGTGCTATTGTATTCATGCATCGTATTACTATTTTTAGTGGTATTTTTAGAAAATATTAGAAAATAATACTTGTTTGTACTTATGATAAATTGTTAGAAATCATAGAATTCATGACATTATTTTAGTACTATTTTGTAAAATATTAAAAATAACAATGTGCCTTGCATTTAAAATAAATTATCGAAAATCATAAAAACCATGACATTAGTTCAATGATATCTTTTAAAAATATCAAAAAAGAAATATTTTCCCAATATTTATGATAAATTATTGTTTATTAGCTAGTTTGCTACCTATCTTATTTCTTTCGATTTGGTCAAACTTCTCAATTATTCATCCAACAAGAGTTTGTATCAAAAATATATTAAAAATTATAAATGTTTACATTAATAACAACAATAAAACTAATCTCAAAACTAGTTGAGGTTAACTATGTGAATCATCCTTCTTCAATTTTTCTCAGTTTTAAATTGTATTTTTTATAAGATAAAAAATTTTGAATCTTTCTTTATTATTTTCTCATATACAATTTTTAATCTACATTACCTCTTTTTCCTTCTATATATATCAAATCACTTCTATAAATTATTTAAATTTATATATTAAATACCACTCTTACTCTTCAATTGCTACATCAACAAAAAGTTATATATGAATATAGGAATATGTTGAAGTTATCAAGATGTTGAATATTTATTAAAGAAAGTAATTTCTAAAATATCATAAAAGACCATAAATTCATTTATTATTCAATTTTAACATAAGGAAAGGAATTATATTTTATAAAAATTAATTATTAAACTATGAAATATTGCAACAATGAGTATATATGCTTTATAAAATAAGTAAGAAAAATATAATACCATTTATTATTTTGACAAATTTTGATGGTGTTATGACCATGGAATGGTCCTTCTAAAATGAAAGGATATGGCTCGATTTTACAAAATATATTTATTTCTTAACTTTTTTATCCGGATATAATTGCAATCGCTGCTGATAACACTTTTTGTTATAGAGCATTTACTTATAATACTACTAAGGGCTCTTTTTATTTTGGTAATCTATCTTTGACCTCCACTTTTTCTCTTTTTTTCTTTTATTTTGGGAATGTTTAGAGAGTTCATCTTTGGTAGGGACTTATGCGCTTTACCGTGGGCAATATTTCCAGAGAGGATGGCCGGATCCACAGATAACAGAAGGATATACATAGAGAGAGAGAGAGAGAGAGAGAGAGAGAGAGAGAGATCCTGCATACCACCCACAGTCAAAATTGGGCGCTCGGCTGCCGACCCTCCCCTCCTATGCGAGAGAATCCGTGTCAGAGGCCACACAACACAAGGAAAACAACTTGATATGTCGTCATTTAATTTGGATAGACCACGATCTCTTGGTATATGTTGAAGGATTTATTGCCATGCTAAAAGACGCTGATAAATGCCTGCAGGTTCTGGGTGGTAGTTTGTAGTTTGGTGCTCGACAAATTAAGATGAGATCGTTTAGGGGTTTGGGTCTCTTCGTATGGCTTGCTTCAGCCTTTCTTCTTGTTCACGAGCCACACCCGGTGTCCTGTACTCGGCGGCGAGGACAGGAGTACTACTCCATTGAGAGCGACGACCTTGTGACTGGTTTGCCTGGTCAACCCGAAGTCAACTTCCGGCACTACTGCGGGTTCGTCACGGTCAACGAGAAGAATGGGAGGGCCCTCTTCTATTGGTTCTACGAGGCTGCATCTCAACCAGATAAGAAGCCACTGCTCTTGTGGCTCAATGGAGGTAAAGGAGGGTATATCGTTGCTTCTTGATGATGCGAAGGGGTCAAAATCCATAACTATATTGTATTGAACTGTTGTTGAAATTTTGACGTAGGTCCTGGGTGTTCTTCCGTTGGCTATGGAGCAACGGAGGAGATTGGTCCTTTCCTTGTTGAGAAAGATGGGCTCACGTTCAATCCATTCTCTTGGAACAGAGGTACACGCATACGTATCTGCATGCATTAATTCATGCATGTATAATAATAATAATATTATTATTTTGAGATTTAGTAAGCATAATAATATATTATTATGTGGTTAATGATAAACGCTTGCAAATATTAAACTCGCTTCAAGGATATTTAGAAGCCGATTAATTATTAGTGATAAATAAGTGACTGATTGAGATGAACTGGTTTATCTAGAAGAAAAAAAAAGACTGTTTGAATGGAAAGATAGTCTCGGTACTGGATAATAATGATCAGGATATCAAAAATTGGTAAATATGGTACAGAAATTATTAGTTAAACTTTTTATTCCTGGAATGTAAAAACCGAGCTTTTATTCTTTGAATGTAATACTTGGTATTTCTCCTTATATATATATATATATATATATATATATTCTTTCACGTAACCTTGATGGGACCTATATGTGTGGTTCCACTGTGCCCTTACATTTGCTATGCTCAACTCCTTGGCCCTTGCAATGCTTTTCCATTGCTCCATAAAGTAGATGGATTGATTTTATTGCTTGGTCAACAATCCAATAAAAAAAATTTTCTGGGTCCACCCACCTGCTGTTTGCATCTTGTAAAGAGCAGAACACAACCGGCCGGCTCTTATGACCAACGTATTAGGAACTTGGTTTTCTCATCGCTTATAAATTAAGGATGCATTTAATTGTTAAAAATATTTTTATTTTTATTTTATAAAAAAAAAATAAACTTTATCAAGACCAGTTCTAACCGAATAAAGAAGAAGATTGTATTAGGTAGCTGACAGCCAATATAAAACTTCATCAATCCCTAAAATATGAATGCAAAACTATTTATAATTTGAATGTCGAGTTAGTCCTGAATAGAATATAGTGCAAAAAGTAGATTCATGTAGTCGACCCATGTAGTTGGGAAAAGGCTTAGATGAGTTAAGTATAGAATACAGAAGGCACGTATTAAAACTCATTTGATGAATAAAAATAAAAATAGTTTTCTAGAAAAAGTAACTCAAAATAAAAAAAATGAAAACAATTTATAAATTTTCACTATTTCCATCAAAAGAAAGAACAAAGTAAAAAGAAGGATCTGATTTGTATCACTTTTATTTTTATTTTCTATTTTTGAACTAAAAATATAAAATTATCATAAAAAAGTATGTTTGATTATACTATTTTACTTTTTTAACATAACTTTTTTATGAAATTTAAGAGAACATTTTAGGAAAATATTATATATTATCAATAAAAATTTATAATATGTAATAATTATATTATTATATTATAATAGTATAATATATACTATAATACTAATAATAAATAATATTAATAATTGCATTACTAAATAATTAATATTATAGTATTTATTTATTATATTAATATGAATTATATATATATATATATATATGTTATTAGTAATTAGAAATATATATCATTTATATTATGTTCATAATTATATATTTATTATTATAATATAATATTATTATATGTTGTATATGATATTATTAACAATTATAATTATTAATATAATTATATATTATGATTTTTATTAGAGTATATATATTATACAATAGAGGTAGACTTGGCTACATTTGAATGTAGCCAAGTCAACCTTTTATATAATATATAATATATCATAATCTATATTACTATGTAATATAATATTATAATAATTTGTATTTGCTTTAATTTTTTTAGTTATCCTTTTGAAAGAGATTATTTATAATGAAAATAAGAAAAAAAATAACTTTTGATTTTACTTACCGAATGCATTTTCTAGAGATTAGAAAATAAAAATTATGTTCAAAAAATAAAAATAAAAACAGAGAAAATCTTAAAAACCAAACGTAGCCTAAATTCTTCATTGATTTTAAGAACTTCAAATGGGACCTTCATTTAAAATTATCAATAAAAAATTTACTTTGATTATTTTGAATTGTGTAATTAAATATCTCGACCTTTTTTGAAAAAAGAAAAATACTAATGCCATGCAACTTTATACCAACATAACTAAGTACGTACATTCATACCAATGGATACCGATCTTTTAAAGATATAAATAGATCAGAATATGTATTTTACCTTCATGCCTTCATTTCCATCAGCATGAAATTGAGAGCACTTACAATTCAGTACACTTTTTTTTTTTTACTGTTAACTAAGATAAATGCACTAATAGTTGTCAACTAATTTTGCAGAGGCCAACTTACTGTTCCTTGAGTCGCCAGTAGGAGTAGGCTTCTCCTACTCAAACACAAGCAGTGACTATGATCATCTTGGAGATTCCTTTACAGGTGAACTTTGTCAACTATGTTTGTTCGAATACCACCCACTTAAACTCTTCTTATGTTGCATACATCCAAGCTAGAATGAATACGACTATATATGCATGCATGCCTGAGTTTGTTGGTTCCATCGATTTACGATATCACTTACATGTTTTACATTCATGAAATTTGAAGGGTTATGTGGAAACAAATATATCTAGCAGAATTTAATATCTTTTCTCATGATAATTAAAATATCATCAATAAAAAAATGTAGCCTAGGTAAGTCTAGGAATTGTGTAATAATTATAACTGGATAATGGAGATTGGAACCTAGTGAAGAGGAGAGACAAGCCTCGACTTAGTCTCGTTTTGATTGACTTCAAGTCAACTAGGCCAAGTCTCATTTTATCATCCTGTGAAAGTGGTTGTCTTCATATATATGGGTACTGGATGGGATTGGAGGTGGGCTAGCTGAAGCTGACGTGTGACCCATCAGGCTGGTTAACTTTGATTTAGACTAAGTCTAACTTAATTTGGATTAGTTTTAGACTTAAAGTTAAATTTAAAAAAAAATTGAACTAGACTGTTACTTGTTCTGAAGCTGAGAAAGGCTCAAAGTATTGGACATTAATCAAGGCCAAATTCTGCCCAAATTCAAATGCAAAGACTTGAAATATAATGAATCTTTAAATTTTATATAATTTTTTATTAATTGTATGGATATATCTTTTTTATGTTATAGTAAATTTTCTCGAACTATTATGCGTAACTATTTTAAGACTTATTTACTTTTGTGCAAGCATTTAAAAATTAAAAATTAGTTTCATCGGTCCAGTGTTTGACTTAAATGGATTGCTGTGGGTTGGTGTAATCAGGTTTTGTCACGCCCCAGACCCTATATTAGATCTAGGGGTGGCAACCCCCGCATGCCTGGCATGCAAGGCGTCCCGAAATATAACATTTAATACAGAAGGGGTAATAACTATATATCGTCCAATTTAAATGGTTCTTAATACAAATCATAATCATAGGTTTTAGGCTACATGCCCATCATACATAAGTCACTGGGGTTACAACAAAATGTTGGATCTTAGTTTCCTCTGAATGAAGCTCCAACTACCCCAGATCCCATTCTTCAGTCCTGTGGCTCTGAAAAACATTGTAAGATTTATATGAGCTTACACTCAATAAGTAAGCCTACTATTATATAATCATTTCGTCAAGATATTATCAAACCATTTTCATGTATAAAACTTCCAATTTCAAATACATTCATCATGTTATCAAAACATGTATATCATCAGCTCAAATAATTTTGGAAGCTTAATTATACAATAAATGCTGAAATATGCAATGTAAACAAACCCACTGTATTCATATAATTATTATTTCCTTATGTGTCCCACGGCCCTACAACACCCATCTGGTGTATCACTCTTTAATGTCCCCTAAGAGGAAGGGTCCTGGTACCAGCGTTATGCCATATATCATAATCAATCACAACACATCCTCTAGATGTGTGTGCGTTATGCAATATATCAATCACATCACATCCTCTAGATGTGTGTCCTCCACATATCTCCCCTGTAGAGGTGGGTCCCGTATCTCTGGCATTTCACATCGTTTCACATCATATGAGAACCGCGGCGACACATATCATCATCATATTTGCATGTAGCACATCATGCATCATCATGAGCATAAGCTCCTCATATCATATACAGTGGTTTGTACATTCATAGCATAAAATACATCAATAATACCAGTATATTTTGCAAAGCCAAAATAATCACATCATTCAATTTTTGCACATTTATAATCCATTACTTTGCAAAATATTAGTAATCACATATAATTATAACAGATACCCAATTGTATAACAAAATTCCATTTTGTCTATTTTTTCCAAATAATGCAATATATCCATAATTTTATATTCTAATAAATTATGAAAATTATAATAAATGGCTTACTTACCTCAGTACGCTAATTCCAAACTGTAAATCAGCTATGTGGACATCTGGTTACCTACAGCATTAATTTCCACAATTAAATCTCAAAAATTGGAACAATGCAGCATCCCCTAAGGTCTACCCAGTCTAATCCTGGGCCCAACTTTGGGCTCGAATATCTCTCAATATATAAGCCCGAATGGGGAAATAAAAATATCCGAGAAACTAGAATCAACGCCGAATCGGCCATATTTTTATTTCTCCATTCCCGCCCAATACGGGGCCCAAAATGCCCCAAAAGCTCGAGCCGGCCCAATAGGGCCCAACGTGGGACGGCCCAAGCCGGCCCACGCCTTCTCTCTCCCCGCCTCCTCCCCTGTTTCACCCGAAACAGGGGGAGGCCGTGCCGGCGGCCAGGGCCGCCGGCCAAATTCTGGGTGGCCCGGCCGTCGGCGACCGAGCCGCGGCCGGCTCCCTCTCTCTCTTTCTCCCTCAATTTCTCTCTCTTTCTCACGATCCACGGCACGCGACTCGTGCCGGTGGCACGTGGCCGGCCGGATCCTCACCGGACGGTCGCCGCCGGTGAGGTCCCCTGGCCGACGCCCAGGCCCGGCGAGGCATCGGGCACTCCGCCGGGCCCGAACCAAGCCGTGAACCGGCTTGGTTCCTTTCTCTCTCTCTCTCTCTCTGTAATTCTCTCTCTCTCTCCCTTACCTGTGGCCGGCGCCGGGGGAGAGCTCGTGGAGAAGGAGGGGTGCTCCCCCCTCCTTAAATAGCGGCGAGGGGAGGGTTATCCCTCCCCTGTACCCATGTGAAGGGGGCGCGTCGGCGCCCCCTTCCTTGACTGGCTGCGGCACCCCTTGCCGCAGCCGTCAACAATGGCGGAGGAAGGGGGCGGCGCCCCCCTTCCTCCGTCAACAATGGCGGATCCTCACCATGTGAGGATCCGGAACAGGGCTCACATTCTTCCCTCCTTATAAAAATTTCGGCCTCGAAATTGGTGTACTTCAAATAACATTTAGAATCCAAAGCTTTGATCATATGATTAATCTTCTTTCCATTACATATGTTATGTTACAAACAATTGAGGATATTTCTCTTTAATTTCTTCCTCAAGCTCCCAAGTAGCTTCCCTCTCAGAATGGTTACTCCACTGAACCTTGACATAAGGAATGCTACGCCGTCTTAAAACTTGATCCTTGCGGTCCACAATACGCACAGGATGCTCCTCATACGTTAGATCCTTCCTTAACTGCATGGGCTCAAACTGTATCACATGGCTGGGGTCAGGAATGTACTTTCTCAACATAGATACATGAAATACATTGTGTACCCCAGAGAGTGCCGGAGGTAATGCCAGGCTATAAGCCACCTCCCCTACTTTGCTCAGAATCTCAAATGGTCCAATGTATCGTGGACTCAGTTTACCTCTAATCCCAAATCTCATCACATTTTTGGTTGGTGATATCTTCAAGAAGACATGATCTCCAATTTGAAATTCTAGCTCCCTTCTTCTCACATCAGCATAGCTCTTCTGTCGGCTCTGAGCTGTGCGGAGTCGTCCCTTGATCAGTTGCACCTTCTCTACTGTCTGTCGAATCAGCTCAGGGCCCAACAATTTTCTCTCCCCCACATCATCCCAACATAAGGGAGATCTGCATTTTCTACCATACAAGGCCTCAAATGGAGCCATCTGGATACTGGCCTGGTAGCTGTTATTGTAAGCAAATTCCACTAAAGATAAGTGGTTGTCCCAAGCACCACCCAAGTCCATCACACAGGCTCGCAACATGTCCTCCAGGGTCTGTATGGTTCTCTCAGACTGCCCATCTGTCTGGGGATGGAAGGCTGTGCTGAAGTTCAATTTGGTCCCCAGAGCTCTATGAAGACTCTTCCAGAATTGGGACACAAACCTAGTATCCCTATCTGATACAATAGATACGGGAATACCATGAAGCTTCACAATTTGCTCAATATACATGTTGGCCAATCTCTCACTGGAGATCCCAACTCTGAATGGCAGGAAATGGGCTGACTTCGTCAATCTGTCTACAATGACCCATACCGCATCATTGTTCCGAGGGGTCTTAGGCAGACCAGTCACGAAGTCCATAGTGATCTTCTCCCATTTCCATTGTGGAATCATCAGAGATTGAAGGGGTCCCGCAGGCCTTTGATGCTCAGCCTTCACTTGCTGACATACCAAACATTTGGCTACATACTGAGCAATCTCGCTCTTCATTCCTTTCCACCAAAAGTTTTCTTTAGGTCCTTGTACATCTTGGTACCTCCTGGGTGCACCGTGTAAGGAGAATAGTGGGCCTCCTTCAGAATCTCTGCTCTTAGTTCCACCACATTTGGCACACAGAGCCTACCATCAAATCTCAGGGATCCATCCTCCATTATAGTAAATTCATTCTGAACCCCTGACTTCACGGCTTCTTTAATCTTTTGCAGGTCCAAGTCTTCTTTCTGGGAGGACTTGATCCTGTCTAACAGAGTTGGTTGGAGTACAAGTGCTGCTACAAGTCCATCGGACCGTTGTACTCGCAATCCAACCTCCAGCTTCTCAAGATCCCTCTGGATGTGAGGCTGAGAGGTGATCATAGAAGCTAACTCCGAGGAGGACTTCCTACTCAAGGCATCAGCTACCACATTGGCCTTCCCTGGATGATAGTGCAGGTTCAGGTCATAATCTTTTAGTAGCTCCATCCACCTCCTTTGCCTCAAGTTTAACTCCTTCTGAGTGAAGATGTACTTCAGACTTTTGTGGTCTGTGTACACATCACATGCTTCTCCATATAGATAATGCCGCCAGATCTTTAAGGCAAAAATTACAGCAGCCAACTCCAGGTCATGAGTAGGATAATTTTGCTCGTATGGCTTTAGCTGTCTGGAGGCATAAGCTATCACCTTCTCATTTTGCATCAGAACACATCCCAATCCCTTCCGAGAAGCATCCGTGTATAGAGTGAATCCTCCAGATCCTGACGGAAGGGTAAGGACGGGGGCTGACACTAGGCGTTGTTTCAGCTCCTGGAAACTTCTCTCACACTCCTCAGTCCAGTCAAACTTCGCTTGCTTTTGGGTCAAGCGAGTCAGGGGTAGAGCAATGCGAGAAAAGCCCTCCACGAATCTGCGATAATATCCAGCCAGCCCCACGAAGCTTCTGACTTCAGATACATTGGAAGGTCGACTCCAATTTACAACGCCTCAATCTTCTTTGGGTCCACAGTTATGCCATTTTTAGATATTACGTGACCCAAGAATGATACTTGGCTCAACCAGAAGTCACATTTCTGCAACTTGGCATAAAGCTTTTTCTCCCGAAGGGTTTGCAGAACAATCTTCAGGTGGTCCATATGCTCCTCCTGGCTTTTAGAATACACCAGGATGTCATCAATGAACACCACCACAAACTGGTCTAAGTATGGCTTAAAGATTCTGTTCATCAAGTCCATGAATGCTGCCGGGGCATTAGTTAACCCAAACGGCATCACCAAGAACTCGTAGTGGCCATACCTAGTCCTGAATGCTGTCTTAGGCACATCTCCAGCCTGGACCTTGAGTTGATGGTATCCTGACCGAAGGTCAATCTTCGAGAATACCCGAGCTCCTTGGAGTTGATCGAACAGATCATCGATCCTCGGCAAGGGATACTTGTTCCGCACTGTTACCTTATTGATTTCTCGGTAATCAATGCAGAGCCGAAGACTCCCATCCTTCTTTTTGACAAATAATACTGGAGCACCCCAAGGAGAGACACTCGGTCTGATAAATCCCCGGTCTAGGAGCTCTTGCAATTGGTTCTTCAACTCTTTTAGTTCAGCTGGGGCCATACGATAAGGGGCCTTGGATATAGGTCCAGTGCCAGGGACCAAATCAATGGTGAACTCCACTTCCCGGTCTGGAGGCAATTCGGTCAAATCATCCGGGAAGACGTCAGGAAACTCCATAGCCACTGGAATATCCTCCAACTTCACCTCTTCCTGCTGAAGGTCCTTGACCACAGCAAGAAACCCTTGGCCACCTTTCATCAAGTATTTGGCAGCCGCAGTGCTGATACAAACACTGAGGCCAGGTGTTCCTGGCTTCCAGTAAAACTGAATTCAGGCTGATTAGGGATTTTGAAGATCACCATTTTCCTGAAACAGTCTACCGAAGCATGATAGGAGGCCAACCAGTCCATCCCAAGGATAACATCAAAGGACTTTAGTGGAAGGACGATTAGATCAGCCTCCAGCCTCTTGTCGCCCACGTTGATCTGGCAGGATCTGCATACAGACTCCACCCTCATAACATCTCCATTTGGGAATGCAATGAGCAACTCTTGTTCTAGGGGAACGGGTGTCAACGATGCATTATTGGCAAGATAACATCAGATATAAACGAATGCGTGGCACCCGGATCTACTAAAGTCTGAGCATAAGTGTTGCCTACTTTAATTGTCCCTGATCACAAAGTTTAGTTGTCTTAGATGTCATATAGCGGATCCTATTTATCCTTCATGATCAATGCATTATATCGCATATGAACAAATAATCTTAAAGGGTACTTAGGTAACAGGTATACCTGCCACAACGGAGTTTGAAGCGGCAGCATCCTGTTGGGTGAGGGTGAAGACCCTTCCCTGGGTCCTCGGCTGCTGCGGCTGGTTCATCCCAAGATTTGGAGAAGACAGCTGATCCCTCCGAAGGGGACAAGTGGCCATCTTGTGATCCACTTTCCCACATATGAAGCAGGCACCTCTCGGCCCACGGCACTGCCTGCCCGGGTGGAAGTTCCCGCAGTGAGGGCAACGGGTCTCCTTACCCTTCGGTCCTGTGGGGGGCTGATATGTATCTTTCTTCTTAGCCTGCCCCGAAGACTGGCCCGAAGGAGACCCCTTCCTCTTCCTCTTTAGCTCCCACTCCTTCTGGTTCCTATTCATGTCTCTTTCGATCACCAGGGCTTTGCTCACACACAATATGTGGAGAGTTCAAATGCATTGACTGCTTGCCTCAGTTTGGGTCGCAGTCCTTCAGTGAACCTGGTGATCTTGGCTCTCTCAGTGGTCACTATTTCCGGAGCAAACCGGGCTAGCCTAGTGAACTCGGCTTCGTACTGGGCCACAGAGAGATTCTTCTGTTCCAGCTCCAGAAACTCAGACTCCATCTGTCTTTGCACACTACTGGAAAGTATTTGTTGAAAAAGGTCTCCTTGAACTCCCTCCAGGAAACAGCCTGTCCACCCAATCGCTGCTCCATATGCAACCACCAATCATATGCCTCCCCTTGAAGGAGGTAGGTGGCAAATCTAATCCGCTCCTCCTCCTGGCTACCATGGGCCATGAAGGCCTTCTCCATCTCCCTCATCCATCCCTCAGCATCAGCGGGTTGGTGGATCCAGAGAAGGGAGCAGGGGCTAAGCTCTTAAACTCAGCAAAGCTCCGACCCCCTCCTTGCCAGGGTTGCGGCGGAGCGGGCTGGACTGGTGGTTCAGGTTCGACTCGCGGGTTTTGCTGAGTAGGAGGGCCGGGCTGAGCAGGCACCACTTGTTGGATCTGCTGCTGCATAGCCTGCACCATTTCCACAAGGGCCTGAAGTATCTCAGTCTGGCGCTGTTGCTGGCCATTACCAGCCACATTGATGGAACCAGAGCCTCCAGAAGTTTGCTGGCCTCCCTGCTGGCCAGAGTCACCAGCCTGGGAACCTCCAACTTGTCGCATACTTCTGGTGTGACGAGGCATGACTATTCCCTGCCAAGTTTGGTTCCAATCAATATCTTTACAAACCCTTAAGTTTTCAAAACATATTTATTAGAAAAATTATATCTTCTTAGAGTTGTTACCCTCCCAGTGTCATCCTACTGTTTTGCCTAGTGTCATCTTATGTTTGTCCCTAAGGTCAAACCTAGGCTCTGATACCACAAAGCTGTCACGCCCCAGACCCTATATTGGATCTAGGGGTGGCAACCCGCCGCATGCCTGGCATGCAAGGCGTCCCGAAATATAACATTTAATACCAGAAGGGGTAATAACTATATATCGTCCAATTTAAATGGTTCTTAATACAAATCATAATCATAGGTTTTAGGCTACATGCCCATCATACATAAGTCACTGGGGTTACAACAAAATGTTGGATCTTAGTTTCCTCTGAATGAAGCTCCAACTACCCCAGATCCCATTCTTCAGTCCTGTGGCTCTGAAAAACATTGTAAGATTTATATGAGCTTACACTCAATAAGTAAGCCTACTATTATATAATCATTTCGTCAAGATATTATCAAACCATATTTTCATGTATAAAACTTCCAATTTCAAATACATTCATCATGTTATCAAAACATGTATATCATCAGCTCAAATAATTTTGGAAGCTTAATTATACAATAAATGCTGAAATATGCAATGTAAACAAACCCACTGTATTCATATAATTATTATTTCCTTATGTGTCCCACGGCCCTACAACACCCATCTGGTGTATCACTCTTTAATGTCCCCTAAGAGGAAGGGTCCTGGTACCAGCGTTATGCCATATATCATAATCAATCACAACACATCCTCTAGATGTGTGTGCGTTATGCAATATATCAATCACATCACATCCTCTAGATGTGTGTCCTCCACATATCTCCCCTGTAGAGGTGGGTCCCGTATCTCTGGCATTTCACATCGTTTCACATCATATGAGAACCGCGGCGACACATATCATCATCATATTTGCATGTAGCACATCATGCATCATCATGAGCATAAGCTCCTCATACATATACAGTGGTTTGTACATTCATAGCATAAAATACATCAATAATACCAGTATATTTTGCAAAGCCAAAATAATCACATCATTCAATTTTTGCACATTTATAATCCATTACTTTGCAAAATATTAGTAATCACATATAATTATAACAGATACCCAATTGTATAACAAAATTCATTTTATCTTATTTTTCAAATAATGCAATATATCCATAATTTTATATTCTAATAAATTATGAAAATTATAATAAATGGCTTACTTACCTCAGTACGCTAATTCCAAACTGTAAATCAGCTATGTGGACATCTGGTTACCTACAGCATTAATTTCCACAATTAAATCTCAAAAATTGGAACAATGCAGCATCCCCTAAGGTCTACCCAGTCTAATCCTGGGCCCAACTTTGGGCTCGAATATCTCTCAATATATAAGCCCGAATGGGAAATAAAAATATCCGAGAAACTAGAATCAACGCCGAATCGGGTCATATTTTTATTTCTCCATTCTCGCCCAATACGGGGCCCAAAATATGGCCCAAAAGCTCAAAGCGGCCCAATAGGGCCCAACGTGGGACGGCCCAAGCCGGCCCACGCCTTCATCATCTCCCCGCCTCCTCCCCTGTTTCACCCGAAACAGGGGAGCCGTGCCGGCGGCCAGGGCCGCCGCCGGCCAAATTCTGGGTGGCCCGGCCATCGGCGACCGGGCCAGAGCCGGCCGCGGCGGCGGCCGGCTCCCTCTCCCTCTCTTTCTCCCTCAATTTCTCTCTCTCTTTCACACGATCCATGGCACGCGACTCGTGCCGGTGGCACGGCCGGCCACCGTGGCCGGCCGGATCCTCACCGGACGGTCGCCTGCCGCCGGTGAGGTCCTCCTGCCAACGCCCAGGCCCGGCGAGGCATCGGGCACTCCGCGGGCCCGAACCAAGTGTGAACCGGCTTGGTTCTCTCCCTTTCTCTCTCTCTCTCTCTCGATCTCTCTGTAATTCCCTCTCTCTCTTCCTTACCTATGGCCAGCGCCGGGGGAGAGCTCGTGGAGAAGGAGGGGTGCTCCCCCCTCCTTAAATAGCGGCGAGGGGAGGGTTATTCCCTCCCCTGTACCCATGTGAAGGGGGCGCGTCGGCGCCCCCCTTCCTTGACTGGCTGCGGCACCCCCTTGCGCAGCCGTCAACAAAGGCGAGGAAGGGGGCGGCGCCCCCCTTCCTCCATCAATAATGACGGATCCTCACATGTGAGGATCCGTCGGACGAACAGGGCTCACAAGTTTCGAGTTGGGTCTGAATTTAGAGTCACATTAGAATTGTGCTTGAATTCTAAGAAAAAAATTCAGAACTCAGCCTAGTTTAAAGCCTATATATATATATATATATATATATATATATATATATATATATATATATATATATATATGAAGAGAGAGGCTCCGAGTAGAGCATGGTTCAGCCCGTTCCAGTCCCCTTCCAACCCAATATGCACGTGAATTTCTGGGTCCCAACTTCATCCCAATCCGATTTTCTTGAGATTGAAACAGAACTGTCAAGACACCCCATCCTAATGCAATTTAAAACTAGTGGGTATGCGTATGGTAATTTTATTCATGGCTATGATAAAGTTTATATAATACATCACGGTAACACGTCTTGCTGGTTTCCCCAGAAATATTTAAATATATTTCCAGATTAAAGAAATGGTAAAACCACGAGTTATGTAAATAATAATATATATAATTAAATTAAAACATAATATGTGTTTGTAATATATATAATTTATTTGTGATAAATATATGCCTAAATGAGATGAACATATTGTTTTAATAGTTTACTAAATTATCATGAGATCACTATATATTGAAATATATGACCATATTTAACGTTTTGAATGTTTACAAACTTACTTCGATCCCTTGAAATATTCAGCAATAACAAGGTGATCTATGTTATTTTTGTTTTAGTTCCCCTTTCTAAAACTGCAGAAAAATCTAATCCGTCTTAATTAAATTTCTTGTGAGTTTCTTTCTTTCCATATCAGGATTGATTTAAACAGCTCCTATGTTATCTTCTACACATCCAAATTTAAAATGGGTAGTCACAATTTCAATGCTGACTCATGGCATCTTCATTTGCTATATTATGTAGACTTCTTCTTCAATGTGATGGACGAGAGGTACAAGTAACAAGGATTATATAATTGGTCACAAGTTTAGCATCAGAAACAACTTGCAATTAATGCTTGGAAGGAATTTAGATAATTAGAAATCAGAAAAACAAAAACTGTACAAATATCATGAACAAATATTAATCGGGAGCGTGTCAATAGTTAGAATATTTTGTCAGTATAACTTCACCTATTTATAATCATTGCTGGCTTACTGGAATTCTAACCTTGCTTCATTGTTATTTCTTCGGAACCATTGTTGATTAGCAAATGATACGTACGCCTTTCTGCACAACTGGTTCGAGAAGTTTCCATCTTACAGAAACCGAAGCTTTTACATTGGAGGAGAGAGCTATGCAGGTATGTTTCAGCTCTCAACTCTTCTGGTGTTTGGTTGCTTCATGAGTCTAATCTTCTCTCACGCTGTTGCTCTATCAGGAAAGTACGTTCCGGAGCTGGCTGAGCTCATTTACGACAAGAACAAAAACCGTTCATTGTTTATAGACCTCAAGGGTTTCTTGGTATTTCTCCCACTTGTATTTAACTATCTATGAACTCCAGTCTGATTTCAGCCATAGTGACAGCACTGAAAACTCTTTTCTTTGTTGCATGGATGTTGCATTTGTGGACAGCATTAGTGTTACTGGTTAAATAGCTCAATCATATGCTTAACAACCATAGCATTTGTAGGTATAAAATTTAGAAACTTCCATGGATTTTATCTTGACTGATGGAGCTAATGGTGCATGTTTCTTATAGTGAAGCACTAATTTTCAAACACAAGTAGCATGATGGATGGATGCCTCATGATCTCACTGACTTGATTGCATTGTTGTGCCTGTTGTTTCTAGGTGGGTAATCCTGAAACCTCCGACTCTCATGACTGGCAAGGCCTGGTGGATTATGCATGGAGCCATGCCATCATCTCAGATGCAACACATAACATCATCAAGGATAACTGCAAATTTGACAGGGACCCATTTAATAACACTAAATGCAAGGATGCTGTCGATGAAGTCTTTAATCAGTACAGAAAAATTGATATCTACAGTCTATACACCCCAACCTGCACACAGAACTCGACAGGTTCCGGTTCCAGTCATAGCAGAAGAAAATATTTCAGAATCCAGTCCACCTCCAAGATGGTAAGAAACATGTTGATTCCAGTTTTAATTTCTACCACCAACCTACAAAAATAGTAAGACCACTCCAGTTTTCTCAAAGATCTGACGTTTTCTGAGAGTTCTTAATTAGGAGCCATATTACAAAAGATTATTTTTAGTCATATATAATATTTAATTCCTCATTAGGAGGGATGGACAGCACACTACTGTCATCGAAGTGCATTGATTTCAGCAGTAAATACCAAGTTGTCGTAGTGGTCTCATGGAAATACATGAGAACGCATGATCATTTCAATGTTTATCGATATATTCCGATTGATATAAGCTGTGACACTAGGTATTCTATACAATTTTAATTGAAGAATTCCACATATAAAATGTGCAAAAAATGAAGATTGTTTGAAATGATCTCTCAATAGTTTCCTTCACTACTAAGAAAAATGAGATCTTTTGCTATGCCTACAAATGGTTGGTTATTGTTAAAATGATTGACTAGATGCCAAGGATCGTGGGAGGCTTCGATCCGTGCCTTGATAATTATGCACCAATTTTCTACAACAGACCAGATGTTCAGAAGGCCCTCCATGTCAGTGATGGCCACAACTTAAGGAATTGGAGCATCTGCAAGTACTCTCTCTCTCTCTCTCTCTCTCTCTCTCTCTCTCTCTCTCTCTCTCTCTCTCTATCTATCTATCTATCTATCTCTGTGTTCATTTGTTTGTTTGGTGATCGTGCTAATAAAAAGGTGTAACCTGAGTACAGTTATACAATTTTTAATGAATGGAAGGAGTCGATGCCCTCGGTTCTTCCCATATACAAGAAGCTGGTTGCAGGAGGGCTGAGGATGTGGCTATATAGGTATGACCTTGAACCTGGCACCCCATGATCCATCAGCTTGCCATGCTAGCATTCCATTGATCATGACATGAATGCAATCCTTGTTTCCTTGTTCAGTGGTGACACAGATGGAAGAGTCCCAGTGCTGTCTACAAGATACTGTTTGGACGCTCTAGGATTGCCCACAGTTGGTCCCTGGAGGGCTTGGTACCATGAGAAACAGGTACTGTCAGTGAATCAAACATCACTTAATTTATGATGAACCCACATACTTAGAGTGTATGTCAAGTGATGGCTAACAAAAAAAAGGGGTACGTTTCGTTCCCAGGTGGGTGGATGGCTACAGGAATACAAAGGACTTACCTTTGCAACATTTAGAGGAGCTGGCCATGATGTGCCGTCGTTCGAACCAAGCAGATCCTTGGCTTTGTTTACTGCCTTTCTTGCTGGCAAAACTCTGCCGTCTACTCCTTGAATCAAGCATTTCTCTAGTTCTTGTAGTTTGATTTACTAAATAAACTGGACAAAACTCCGGAGGCTGCGAGCGAGCATCAATACGTAATATTTAAATAATAAGAGAGATAATATCTTATTGCAATATAGAAGATGAGGAGCTCGATACAGTGTAAACTAAACGATCGTAATATGATATTTTTCAGCAATACCATTTCGTTGAGGAGTGTGAGAGAACTGCCTCTCAAATTTTTTGCTTGAAGGGAGAAAGGGCAATTTCTCAAAACCCAGAGGGGCAACTGCTCACCCTTAAATGATATATTTAATGGTGAGTGATACCATGATTAACACAAAAACAAAGAGAGTTTTGGAAACTCACCTCCACCATTTGTGTAAATAGAGATGATAGGCATGTTAAAATATTTATAACAACAAATTTAATCTTAGAAAAGAAATCAAGATGACCAGATTTATTTTAAAGTGGACAAAGCCAGATATATTAATTTAATAAAATGATCAACAAAAGTGACAGTAACGCAAACCTTCAACTAAGTTTATTAGGGTTAGACGAATGTTTTGAAAACCGGATCAGATCAGCCGATCAAACTGATTCAAACAGGAACTGGTCATCAGTTCGGTCCGGTTTCATTGTTAAAGTTGACTTTTATATAACCTAGTAAAAACCTAAAAAACCCATTGAACAGGTCGGGTTTTGAAAAACTGGTTCAATCCCGATTTTTAGACTTTTAGTTTTGATAAATAAAAAAAACAAAAGAATATATAAGTAGTTAAGGGAGAAGACTTGTATTCAAGTGGTCGAACACATAATTAGCATATTTTTGTAGTTTGATAAATAAAATTAGGATTGATTTTTTTGTATTTTGAATTTCACTTGAAATGATATTTATATTTTATTATTTTTATATTATTAAATTAAAAATTAATTTTAATATCATCCGATTTGACCAAACCGATTTGTTTGATCGAACCGATTGACCCACGATCCAAATGCCAAGCCGGTTCAGTCCAATTTTCAAAACATTGGTTAGACCACAAACATCTGAGTAAATAAATTCAAAGGTTTTTGACTTTGAATAAATGAAGTAGTAAAGAGGAACCTATAATGAAGGTAGAGTGGTTGGCTACTCGTACACACCATGTTTATTTGGCCCTTGAATGAGGGTTGCCCCGGATGCAAATCCTTCAAAAGAGAGGAATTAAGGGAAAGAAAGATCAATGGAAGCATTATTTGTTTTACAGAATTGAGAAATTAATTGAAACAAGATTTTGTTGCATAGAAGGAATACGAAGAACATTTGAAAGAGGAAAAAAAAAATCATGGAAGATTTAAGTTCTGTAGATCCAGCATGCGTAATTTTTAAACTTGAACCATCTTCAGTAAATATCTCATCCAAGCCCATCATATTCTGAGTGCAATGAAAGATTCCCAAAATCACTGGTAACATGATGAGATGTAGCAGAGTCTACCAACCAAATTTGAGATGAAGATTGAGAAGAGGAGGTGTAGTTTGCTATAATTAATTGGCTTATGAACTTTTGAGCTGAGCGGATCTAGCAATCCAAGGAGGAGTTTGTTAAATGGTGTAACGCTATTGCCATTGACCACGCTTTTTGTTGAGATTGTGAGAGTTGATACGGCTAGAATGTGTGCTCCCTCCATTGAAATTTTCGTTAAGAGTTGTTTTTCGATTTAACTCGTTTCAAGTCCCTCATGAATTGGGATTGGTGCAGCATGTGTTATTGGCTGTGACAACAGAGATCACTTCAGATTTCCTACCCCTTGATGGAGTTTTCGAACTTCATAACTTGTGCAGAACTCCTCAAAGGAAATGGAAGACTCACGAGCTTCAATGGTCGCAGATATCTCACTGAATTCTGAACCTAAACCATTTAAAACCTGAATGATCATCTCTTCTTCAGCTACTGAAGATTAACCAATAAGAACAAGATCACTGGCAATAGTTTTGAGAGTTTGCACGAATTCAGGAACAGATTCAAAGCACTTGATTTACTAAAATAAAAATTTTGTATTGTAGTTCTAAAATTATTTATATGTTTAGGCCTATCATAATCTCTAGGCTTAAACCTGGAAGTTATGTGATCATGTCATGCACTCGATTTACTAAGGATTGAAGTATGACACAATATTAATTAATCGTAATATTTGTAGGTAGGCATGTAATTGATTCGTCCGTAAACCAAGAAGCAAGAAGTTTTATGGGCAGCTGGGCAGCAGCGTGTATAGAGATCAAGGAATTTGTTATATTGCGATGCACATTTCTTGATAGCTTTAGAAAACTGTGTTGCATAAAAAATCTAGAGATCTATAGAAATAAGTAAGGTAAATTGATATGTGAGTAATCTTACTGCCACGCACTACGGTGGTGGAGCTTTCTGAAAATATAAGCCAGCTAGAATTAAGTATATGGGTCAGTTACCAAACCTACTAAGGAGGGCTATGCGCACCAACTTATGGCATTGTATAAGAGAAACTAAACACCTCAACTGATAGTCTTTACTCAATTGTCAATAAGTTCTCTCTCTTTCCATTTCTTGAACAATCACTCTCCTTATTTCACTCAACCATTCCACCATTAACACAAGCTTTAGGGCTATGTTACACCACACACCCATATATCCAAATGCCATAAACTTTCCCACAACATATATTAATGCGCGTGTGTATATATATATACTGCCCAAAAACCTAATAGAATTGGTTGATTCGAAGGAATAGAAGAAATAACAAAAGTAAATTGTGGTCAAAGGGATTTGATAGAAAATCTAGATTCAACAAATCCAAAAAATAATTAATAATCTTAATATCATACATATATATGCATATTATATATAAAAAATAAATCATATTTCAATTCATCGCAAGATTCATTGCTCTTCTTTGTTGCAAAATTTGGTCAGGTTTTGTTGTATGCATGGAATATGAGAGAAGACTTTCCTTTATCCTATATACAATGAAAGTATTATAACTCAATAGGTCCATTGCTTATAGAATGAGAGTAGGGACCTCTCCTTATAATAATCAAACTAATGTATGCCCTACCCATCATGGGTCACATGCTCACAGGGCTCACACTTAATATAAGCTCTTATATTCTAAGATGTATCAAATAGCTCAATAACAGAAATGGCAATCACTAATCATAATGGGCTTACATAAATTACTCCATTAATCTAATATTCAATAAATCCAAGTTTTTAAAGAATAACTATGCCAGTCCATAAAATGAAAATTTTCTAACATTCTCTCACTTGGATATATATTATAATTTTTTTTAAAAAAAATTGGATTAAATAACACATCACAACAAAGAATGTTAAATGCGAGTAAGTGCCTTTTGCAAACAAAATTAGTCCAGGATAAGATTGTAAGCACCCAACAATGTAAAATATTATATATATGAGAGGGATATAAAGCATAATATATGTTAAAGTACAAATAATCCCATGATCAAAATAATATATATGGAAGTGTGGTGTACAAAAATATATGGCAAAATATGATCAACATACAAACCATCAAATGATCTAAGCATCCATCCAAAATGTACTACTTCATACGAAACCCATTGAACCTAAGTCAAAATGTCACATATCATAATATCAAAAATAATGCCATAAACAAACATAAATGCATGCACAATAACAATATATGAGATAAACAATGGTAGATAATATTCTCAAGAACAATATAAACATGAGTCTCATGTTGCAACTTTGATACTATCGCAAACTTCTACTAACCCAAAATAACAAAAGACTTAACCATTCATATATAGGTTACATATTCCTAACTTTCAGAATTAAGTTTTTAGCTAGTGGGTTTACAATCATATAATCAACGGTCTTGAATAGGCTCAACAATATGAAGCCCTATAATAAAATTGCATAACCAAAGATCCTATCATGTAGCCTCACAACATGCTACATACTCTAACTTCTTAATTAAAGTAGTTGTAAGTGTTTGCCTAACACTCATTCATCAAATAGCTTCTCCTGCCATCACAAATGTATAACCAAAAATGGATCTCTCCTCACCTAAAGAGGAGGCATAGTTTGGTTTTAAAATATTTAGTCAACTCATGATGATAAGATTGCCTACAAGTGAGCATACAATCTTTATAGCTATGCAAACCTTTCAATGACTCGATCCAAAATCATTCAAATACCCTTACTACTCAAGCAATATCCAGATATGTCTATATGTGAGCAGGCATCAAGCTACCAAAAGCGGATGCATATCGAATATATCTTGTCGGTCTAAAGAACAATTGAGCATTCGAAAGTATTTCACCTTTCAAAATTAGTGTTACCATAAAAGAGTATAATTGCATATTAAACTTATTAAAACATTTTCTAATATAAGTCTTCTTAAGCCTAGAATATCATAGGATCTCTCGCAGTGAGTCTGCATCCCTAAAATGAAAGTATCATTAAAATCCTTCATATCAAAGTGATATAAGAGAAATTGTTGTATGATGTAGAAGAGTAATATCATTGCTCACAATATACTTACACATACATACTTTTATATACATATGCATACACATACATATGCAAACATACATATATAGCACAAAATATGAATCTACTTCCACTTACTCTTATGCATATGCACTGGTCAATAGCTTTCTCTTTAAAATAGAGAAAATGCCTTATCTCATTAAATTTGAAATATCATTGCTTAGAAGCCTTCTTTAACCCATATGTTGGCTTTTTAATTTTCACACTTACCTGATATAGCTTTAAATCTAAATGTGCTACTTAAGACCATTATTATCCAAAAATGAGTCCTTGGTGGAGACAGATAATGTTTGAAGTAATTTTAATCATCATCTTAATCATCATCAAGAGGCCATGATGATGAAGAATGCATCACTTATGAAATGCATTAACTTAAGCACCAACATAAAACTTTTAATATTTGACTCACTTGACCGCATATTGGATTGAAATCATCATAAATAGATCGTACCCAACACTATCAGACTCCATCAAGCCAAGCTAAGCCAAATCAAGCAATGATCAAGCCAGATCAAGCCAAATGAAGCCTAAATTGAACCAGAAGAAGCCCCTATCAGATTCAAAAGGGAGTACTAATCTAAAATCAAGTTCGATGAGCTCAAAAATAAGCCTTACTCCCAAATCAAGCTCGATTCAGCTCAAAAAGAGTCATGATCTCAAATCAAGACCGAGGCAGCTCAAAGAAAGTCCTACTCCCAAAACATTTATAAGAAAATTCTAAACCCAAAATCAAGCTTAAGTCAACTCAAAGCGAAATCCTACTCTCAAATCAAGCTAAGAAAACTTTCATATCAAATCAACTCAAATTCATTACAACAACAACATACCAAATTTCAGCTAATACTGATGAGCTTGCCTTGTCATCCAATGCAATTCATTAATTTTTTTAAGAAAAGATAGCCCATTGATTAATTAAATAGAAAAAAACTTGCTGCAATGAAACACGGTGCAACAAGCACGCACCAGACATGTGAGTTGGCCGCGTGCGCGAGGCTTCGGGCACAAGGGGCAGCACAAGCGCACGGACCCGGTGCACACTTGCTGTATCACCCTCCAGTGCAGCAAAAGCTATCCCAACCAGAATCCCGAATCCAAATTTTATTTGACTGGCCCATAAAAGTAGTCTTAACATGCATGTTTCCACGATCACACTATATTTGCCCACGTTTCAGGTTTCGACTAAGCATTTGTACCATGGCTCCGGTTCCAAGCATACCAGCCAGAAGAACGTTTTGTTTTGGATAAAAAACACGAAAAGAAAACAAAAGGTTATCTGGTGAGGTACATACAATCTAGCGCCTACATAATCCTCAAACAGCCAGTAAAATCACACAACCTTGGAACATATGTCACATAATTAGCTTCCTCGTTCACATGCACCCCACAATAGCAGAGCAAGAGACCACAAAAAATTACAAAATTGATGATCATTGCATTTGTTGATAGAGTAAATATCCATCAGTTTAATTAATCAGAGGAAAAGCCAATTTGACAAATCTAACACAGGCATATTATAATGATTACAACAAAGATAATGGCATATAAATTCTACTACAAAAGAATCTTGCAGAATTGCAGGTCATATGCGAACGGGTAATGGCAGTGCATCAGAAACCTTAGGCAGAACATATATTCACCAACATTGTCCTGATCCATACATCCAACTACACTGCAACTGAATATGACAACAAAGAACTCAAAACTGATGATAATTGCATTTTCTGTTACTCGTACGGATCTGCCAATGCAACTAATCCGAACAAAACTGGTTGCTTCACAAAGCAAGCAGATGCAATATAAGAATGATTAGGCCAAAAAAATGCTATACAAATTGTACTATAAAAATATTGTTACAGAATTTCAGGATAATTAAGCATTGCTTGCAGCAGTGCATGACAGCAAAACCCTCTAACATGCCTTAAAGCTTTTAGAGAAAATCACAACATGGCCTCTTCAGTGGAGACAATAAAAATGTGTATAAATGTGCAAAATATGTGGACTAAATGAGCTCAACCTTGGCAATGAATTACTGTTTTCTGCTCAAGAAGTAATCCCCAACACTCAAAAAGAGATGCTTTCCCAATTCCAGATCAACTGCTGGCTGATCCTCGATGCATTCTACCTTGATCTGCAAGGCCAAATAAACAACCACCCATTTATGCAAGTTGAATTTTATGCAAACAAAGCCAGGTAAATTAATCCCAACTTCATATTTATAGATTACGAAAAACCAATATCATGGATGAGGGGGGATGCTAACCTTTCCATTCCCAACTTGAAACTCCAACTTCAAATTGGAAAGATCCCTTGATGACAGATAAGTCTGTAAACCATCAGCATGCCTTTTGTTTCCTGATGAAGAAAACATATGCGTAAAAATTTTGAAGTTCTGAATGAGGAGTGTTTGAATACAGGAAAGGTAGGACCCCAATAAAGACCTGAAAACAATGCAAGAACAGCATCAGATCCAAACACCAGAGTAGGCTTTGCAATGCTAATGACAAATGATACTCCAGATACTCCATGAAACTCCTCCTCGCAAAATATGACCTGCAAGTAATCAATACGTGACTAGTGAGCATAATGTTAGGTTGATTTTGAATGTAATGCTAAGCCTCCTCATTCAAAATTGTTGCATGAACAACTGTAACAGAGAAAAAAGAACAGGATGTAATGGAGCCAAGAAGACAGCAGTGAAGTCAGGATTTAATCTTAGCAGTTTGATTATAATATCAAATGACTCTGGACTTGCCGCAAATGTGCAATACATTAGGATTTGATAGCACACATTTCCAAATTCACTAGAATCTTAATGCTACACAAGCTTTCTTTGGTTTTTGCAAGCTAGTATTAAGTTTCCTGCACCACTGATTTTGTTTGAAAGAAAGCACACTGAAAATGTTCCAGTATCACCCACTCATCAAAACAAAAGCCATGAAAAGTTAAGGAATCTAAGAAATCATTGAATGTTGATTCGAGATAAAAGAATATAATTTTAAATATCATCAAAAGCTCTTTGCCATCAAAAAGAAAAGCTTCTGTTTCCAACACTCACAGCATTTGGCGGGGTCAAAGTATGGTGAAGTAAAGGAGAACACAATGCTTCCCTGATGTATTGCTCCTGCACAAAAAGGACCAGGAAGTGAGAAACTTATCCAGTTCGCTACTTTAACAGCTACCAAATTGCAAGAGATAACCAGCCAGATGTTACTCAAAATCAAGGTCCTACTTGTGAGTTTACAATATTCTCCATAATATTTTTGTCATTGTCTAGAGGTTTGTAGTAAACCTCCACAATATCAGTTGGTTCCAGTCCAGCTTTCTTTCGTAACTTCTGGACTCTGTTAACAACCTGAGACAAGGAAATTTACAGGCTAGTCAGGAATCAAAAATTTGTTCTATCATGCACAGCATATAGCACTCACATTGGCATGAAGATGCTTTAGATGTTCAACCACAAAAAATATAAAATTATAAACTGTTAACAGGAGGATGATATAAACCAATGCTTCAGTTTCTGCCCAATCATATTAATAGACAAGCTACCAAAATAAACAAGCTGATAGTCATCTTGGGCACTCTTCTGAGAGCAGAACATTGATGCAAAGCATAATAAAAATCTCCACTGATCACTTCAATGGGTGTTCTGTTGAGACACCTTTATTCTAATTAGCAACACAAAGTTAAAGAAGAGAAGGCTAGGCCATCCACGCAGTCAACATACTGAACAAAGGATAAAACAGGCTTACCAAGGGAATATCATCATATGACAACAAGTAATTCGTTAAATAGATAGTGCCTTTAAATTCCCATTTTATGTTGTTAGCTAGTTAAATAGATAGTGCCTTTAAATAGATACGCCTTTAAATAGATATACCTTTAAAAGAGGCTTGTCACCTCTCACTCACTAGAGTAGTTCTTTTTCTTAATCCGTAAGTATGTGGGATCAATTTTTTGAGCTAGTTATGATAGCTTATTGTAACCAACAATAGTGATAATGATACATAATGTTGAAAATTTTGAATAAATAAAAATTAACATTTTAATAACATACTACCCAACAGGTTCCAAGAAAGTGGCTGGACAGTTATAATGAGGTCTTTAAAATTGAAAGTACAAATAAAAATCCTAACAAATTTCCAAACAGGGAAAAAAAGAAAGATGGAGGGTTAACAGTTCATTCAGACTCCTCAGCGATTTTCCACAAATACTTATGATGTCAGCAAACAAATAAAAAACTCAACCACAGAAAATAAAAATATAAAAAAAATAAAGTGAGAGTGTATGAATGTGAGGGCATGGGAGTACCTGCCACTAAAGATAAGAAGGGAGGAGATGAAAAATGGCTTCTGATTAGTGACAAATTCCCCAAACTTTAAAGGTGGATGTGGCGGCCAAGTTCATTCAGCTAGGAAAGACCAAGCTGAATCACTTTAAAAAGCTTAAATCGAAACCCAAGAGGCTGAACACTTGCGTTGCAAAACTAAAAAGAAGCTTGGCTTGGCATGATAACAAGCTCAGTTCAGATTACAAACTGGTCAAAATCCTGAACGAGTGTTATCAAGCTTAGCTGGAACACAACTCAAGCTCAATTACTCCAAACATATAACACGACCCGAGCAAAAGCAGCTTACTGCTCAGGTTGCACGATGAATCTTATGGAGGACCAGGATTGTTTTAACCAAAAATTCATAAACTCAAAGGACTCGTATTCTAAATCATTCAACCAACATCTCAAACCATTTTGCCAGGGACTCATGTTGATCTAATTCTCATGAATGATTTCATAAGTGATAGATGCATAATGCAAAGGATCCTTACATACCTAATTACGCACATAAGAAATTCAGATCTTTTTGGAAATTTAACATATTTTTGTATTCTGAAGATCCTTACACTCTAATTACTAAGAATGATCTAACCAGAAATTATACATAAAGTTTACGCTAGTGTGTTTACAGCTTTCCCAAATTTACATTTAATGTAGAATAGGTTGCTTTGGTTTGCATAATGCAAATTTTGTATCAAATCTGCCAATAAGCTGTGCCTATCACACTGTTGTGGAACTAAAACTGTCATATCCAGGTAGAAAGAAACAATCAAATAATGATTTGCATGACTTATTAAACTATTCTGAAATAGAAACTCCTGCACCCAAAGTTCTCATATTTTACCTCACGAGCAACTCCTGCCTCAAACAGTGACTCATCACCTCGCAAATCCAATATGACCAAAACATCACCTAAACAGAACAGAAGAAATTACTTAGCACCTTAAGTTACAGCATGTTATTGAAAGAAGAGGAATCATCTTGTACCATCGCCAGCAGCATCTATTTCGTTCTCCTTACATTGGATGGACGTTTGAATTCCCGCACTATCTGAAAGTATGAAAGCATTTTCCATTAACTTTTCATGAACTTTCTACATTACAAATGAAACAAAATGTAATTAAGCATCCTAGAGGTCCTACAATTTTATGATCGCTGCACCATTCATTCCATGAACACAATGCCAATGTTTTCTATGTTCTGGCAATAATTTACAATGCCTTCACTATCTAGGCATCTAAGCATAAAAGGAAACCAAATAATGACAAATGGAAGCCATCAACAATATGTTGCGATGTATCTGTTATGGTAAACTCAAAATTAAGCAATATGTCCATTAACCAATATCTCCAGAACAACGCAAGCCTGACAGACATTAGGAGCAGGCGGTAACATTAAAAATGAGTTTGTTAAGTTTATACTTCTTTCCAAATCCCAGATATGGTAAGACAATAAACAAAGCAATAAACCTCTTAATACATGAAAATTACACAAAAAGGGTCATTACCCAGTTATGGTCCTAACAATTTTAATCATGAGAGGGGCTAACTGGGGACAGCCCCAACCTCTGGCCTTTTGTTCACAAAGTGGCTGTCCCAGGACTCAAACCTGTGCCATTGCACTTGTCACTCAAGCATTTTACCACAGCACCAAGCAATGGCCCCTTACATGAAATGATTATCAATCTCAGGAAAAAAAAAAAGAGAGAAACACTTGTGATACAGTAAACATTGCAAGCCAAGATATGCCATACCACTGCATACCACCCGGTACAAACATGCTGCACGGTATTGAACCAAGACAAGGTATCAGTGTGTATCAAGTCTTAATATACTAAATCAACCCACATACTAAGCATACTGACACCATGCTAGTGTGGTAGGAGTCCAAAACCAAGACAACGAACCTAGATGCCAATACAATTCTTAATAACATCATAGTAAAATTCATGTTTCAACACTCACTAGTTTTTAGTTATATAATAATGTCAAACCATATTGAATCTATAAAATGGAAAAAATGCATAATATAGAGAAAGAAACAACATACAAAAAGACATTGGACATGGCAAATATGGAATGGTATCTGGGCAAAAAGAGTCAAATTTGATGGTCCAGCGAAAACCATGAAGAGTTGTAGAATAGTAGTAATTGAAAAGTCAGGCTTGCCCACTGCTCCCAAAGAATTGGAACAAAAGATGAAATTCTTTAATGCAAAACTAAATCAGATATAAGGGGGTTACAAAATCCTTTACAGCTTAACACTACTACAAAAGCAACTTTACTGTAGTATCGGTAAAAGCTCCTCCAGCAACATGAACCATGCTATTATTAATACTAACCAAGAATCATGTAGCTACTGGATGAATAATACACTTATATCTCAGTTCTAAAAAGTTCTCTCCCAAGAATCTCTGAGTATGTTTTTCCATATAAATACAATATTTGATGAATAATAACGTACTATGATTGCAAGTATATGAGAAAGAACCTTAATATCGGTCAACTTCAAACAGTGTCCAGAGAAGGTAACTTCCCCAGATCTTTCAAATGCTAAGATGTCGGCCTGTGACATTGCCTTGACCTCCTTGGCAACGATGCCCATGGCTTTTCCAAGTCGTTTACCAAGTACACTAAGAGAAAAGATAAAAAGAATTAAATAATATAACAAAACATGAAAAAAGCATGGAATAGTGAAGAATCCATAACATACCTGTAATCAGGCTCCGCACGTAAAGAAGCATATTTCAAAGGATCATTGCATGGAACCACTGATTTTATATTAAGCTCTTCCATCACATACTACAAATGAGACCAGAATCCAAAGAAATAAGAGTTCAATTTTAGGAAATAAAAATAGCATGACATCATAAAGATTCAAGCATGCAGAAGTTGCATGGAATAGAAAATTTACAAAATAAGCAAGTAGAGCTGCACAGAGTTGTACATACAAGTACCCATGAGCATAGATTGAAAAATATATCACCTCATTGCAGAAGCAAAGCACCTACTTCTTTAAAAATAGTGAAAGATAAATATTCTCTATTGTATTAAACTAACTTCAACTGAACAGTTATCTGATTGTCAAGAAGGAACTACAATAGTTTTTATTCATTCTAAATATAAATTAGAAGAACTGCTCCAGAGTATAAAGAAATTGCATAATAGGTGGGTCCATCTTACAATACCTGATAAAGAAGAGATACTACAGAATAGGAATTTGCACCCCTAAATTTTGGAACAAGGGGGAGCTACAATGGAGCCTCGGGGGCTGAGGGGCAGACTTTCAGGTCATCTTGCTATAGAAACCAATGTAGAATATAAATGATTTTCAGGTTTTACTTTACTAAATTCATATATCTACACTATCTATCTATAATATAAAAAAATAAGAGTTTTGAAATCAGAAAATATCCTTTCTTGATCCCATCTGTCACTCTTTATACTGAAAATAACCCTCCTATTTATCATCCGAGATACATTAACTATTCCATTCTCCCCATGCTTTAAATATCACATGCACTCTCTCTCCTTTGCTAATCAAATCGGACTCTTATAAAACTCCCGAACAGATTGGGCCTTCATTTCTTTCTCTAATATAACTCCTACAGATTGGATTCTTTAATTTGACTTCTAAACAGATTGGAGTTCCTCACTCTAACTGTCACAAATAGAAAAGCTCGAATTTTGCTTCCACATCCCACCAGCCCTGTTACCTTACATGGCATTGTATTTCAAGAGTTTTAAGGTTTAAAGTTGTTTTTAAATATTGCTAAATTTAAAATATCAACCCGATTGAGGTAAATTCTGCCCCTCCCACATTTTAGAACTCTAACCAAATAGTTTTAGATCTTGAAGAGTCCATTCAAAAGAGTCAAGTTCCCCATCACCCTTTATGCATGAGATTTAGGGTTATGAGATTCCTACAAAAAGCTTTTTAGAATGATTCATTGCACATGCCCAGTTATATTACAAAAGAGACTTATTTACCCAACTGTCTCAAATAGAATAGGCTCGAATTTCACTTCCACATCCCACCAGCACTCTTTCTTTACATGGCATTGTATTTTAAGAGTTTAAGATTTAAAGCTGTTTCTAAATATTTTAGATCTAAAGTATAACCAAGGTAAATCCCGCCCCCTCCCATATTCTATAACTGTTAACCAAATAGTTTTTGATCTGAGAGTCCATTCAAAAGTCAAGTTCCCCATCACCCTTTATACATGAGCTTCAGGGTTACGAGCTTTCTATGAAAAGCTAGTTAGAATGATCCACTACCCACAGTGGCTCAACCCCTATCCTCTCTGTTTGAATCTGATATCTTATGGACTTGATGAAAATACATGAACATGCAGATTAGAATCCAATGACTAGCTGCTTGATGAAAATTAAAATAGACCTAATAAATATCAGTTTACTTTGTCACTCAATTTTCAACTCCAAATCATTTAATTTTTTCTTCGAAGAATTTCTAATGAACAAACCAAAATCTGCCATCTCGGTACCAGACCCTGTACGTCTACCTCACTGATACAGTGTTGGTATGCCCAGTATACAGTTCAGTTCGGTGTTCAATACCAATACAATGTTGTATGTGTGATAAGGCTGATACACATTGGTATGGCATACCATGCATAAACCATCCTACCTAAACTATCTTGTAGCATTCCAACTTAATTTAAATGAACTCTTAACGAATATTTTTAGTAAAATTTTTAACATAAACTACACCTTTCATATACCTAGTTGAACAAAGTAAATTCTATATTTTATCCTTAATGAAAGATGATAACATTATGAGGGCATAAAACTGACCCCCCCCCCCCCCCCAACCACAAAAAAAAAAGAAAAAAACCGAAATATATATATATATCAGGGCTGCACCCTCATTTTGGAACTGCTAATGCCTTTGGCATACGATGTCCATAAATTAATATTTAGTACACCTATGTTCATTGAATCACCATCAAAAATTAACAACTTAACCACTTTAGTTGACATTTTATAATTTTAATATGTTATCATGACATAATCTTCCCCATACATGATCTTCACAAAATCTCTTTTGATACCTTGGATCTCCAGTGCCTTATGAATATTTTTACCAGCAGTTGGTTACGTAACTTCACAAATTACATAACTTGTAGAAGGTAATTGGTTCTGTTTCATAAGCTTCATAATCTTAGCACTACTTCATTATTAGTAGAAAGCAGTACCGCACAGAGTCACAAAGAAAAAATTACTAAATCAGTCAAAGATAAGAGACGTAAAGGTACCTGAGCATTAGCTCAAGCATGCATCCATTCCATTCCATTCCACTCCATTGCATTGCATTCCATTCCATTCCATACATACATTCCATTGCAATGCAATGCATTGCATTGCATTACAATACCATGCAATCCAATACCATGCAATGCAATACCATGCAATGCAAAATGCATGCATGCATATGTGTGTGTGTGTGTATATATAAACCAAAGAGACCTCAAATGGACACAGTGAGAAGAGATCACAAGACAAACAATTCTAGAGGATGTTACCAGATTTAGAGACAATGAAGTCAGTTTGTTAAAGCAAAAGGGTATATGACACATGCTATATTTTTTTTTCATTATCGCCTGCTTTCTAAGTGAAATTCATTTTAACAGTTGACATGTATAAAGGGAGTTGGTGGCAAATGGCCAGCAGGCATAGCGCATGGAAATGCGTATCTACTTCAACTCCAAAATGTTGGCTATGTAGACCTTGGAAAGAAAACAGACTATGATAGATGGACAAGAAAATTTACACACGTCATGGCTAGAGAATAACAACAGCCTTATATCTAAAAGTCAAAATGAAAGAACAATTTAAAAGAAAACACTATTTAATTTATCAAAAATTGTGTTACCATTTCTACAGACCTCTCTTAGTTTCCCAGTGATGTCTTCAAGAAAGTCGGCATCAGGATGAACAACCACCATCTCCCTGAATTTGTAGACCAAAAAATGTTAATATTAAAATAAATTAAAAATGATAGGTATTTGAGAAAATAAGAGAACAAGAAAGCATACTTAAGTGGTGTTTTAAGAGGCTTGTTATGACGCTCCCGAATGTTGCGGGAAAGATCGATAACAGTCATCATCCTTGTGACACTTTGTTCGATGCGTTCCTCTCTCTGACAATGTTGCAGGATAATTGTTCAAATGCATGATAAGATAGAGGAAAAAATTTGACAGTTATAGATGAATAGTTGACAGGAAGATTATAGAAAAGCATTATCACCTTCCCTCTTGTAGAAGGGAAACTACGGTAATGAATGCTTTCCTCACATCCAGCAGAAACCTTGCGCAAATTTTGATAAAGAACCTCGGTGAAGAATGGCGTAAATGGAGCCATTGCAGTACAAGTAGTTAAAAGCACCTGTAGCATACAAATCATGGTCCAAAATCATCGAAGATGGTTGCCTCGGAATACAACACGAACTTAAGGGTAAAGATAGAATGTCTTTGTGGTACACATAACAAGCATCTACAACAACATAACCTACTGGAAAGATCAGACGAATAAATGAACCAAGTTGGGTATAAGGTTAGCACTTTCCATTGCTATCTGGTATGAAACATGATACACTAGCGAGCTTTACATGACAGTGAGATTCATGAAAGTTGGGGCTCATGATCATATAATTGAATTCGAATGTACACAGCAACTCACGAGAGCATGTCAACAGATCATATGCCTCCAGATTGGCAACACTGTTTTGGAAAAGCACTGTTGACCATGAATGCTCTTAAAAAAATCCATCCAACATATGCTTCAATGCAGGAAATCTTATAACGTAACAGATAGCCTATTATAATGGAGACTTAGGCAAATTTTTGAAGTTACAGGGACGAAAGAAAATAAATAAAACACCTTATAAAGTGCAGAACTCAAAGAATAAGTTGCAGCAAATTAAACCACGCATAAGTTTGGATATGATTGCAAGCCATGAGTATGCAATCAAAATAATACAGAGAAGGAGAGAGAGGGGATGGATAATTCTGTACATGATAAAGAGTGGAAAGAGATATCCTGCAGTCCTCCTCTCCAGTACGCCCCTTTAGCCTCTTACGGTTAAAACGCACATATATATTTGTAAGATTATCAACAAATTTTAGAAGATAAGGTACAACCTACAAAATGCATAAAATCAAAAGCATTAGTGGAAAAAAGAAAAGAGACTTTGTGTAACAGTCGATAATTTAACTAAGGTAAGCATACAAACTGTGTACAAACGATATCCATCCATCTCTTGGCGAACAAAGTGAACAAGACTTTCAGTAGCAGAGTTGATCCACTGGTCGAGCACATTTGAAGATTTTTGAAGAGTTAAATAATCAATCGGAACAAATGGTCCAAAACCCTCAATTTCCAGTCTTTTGGCATTTTGAACAAGAAACCTATATGCATTGTACCATGGAAGGAAGACATCTTTCACCTGTTTGAAACACAGAATTATAAAATGGAGAAAACAGAGGAATAAAAATCTGAAAATACAAATAACAGGTAAAGACAAAAATAGTTGACAATTTCATAAAATGACTCATAATGAAATGAAGAATATAAGGCAACACTTACAACACCATATACGCCATCTTTTTTGAACCGCAATGGTTCTGCACGCACAACTGGTGAATTTATGAGGTACAATCGCAAAGCATCCTGAATGAAACAGATGGAAGACCTACTGTAAATACAAACTCCATATGTTGTATTCCATTCAAATTAAGCAACAAAAAATATAATACCCCTTAAAGCTTTTCTATATCCAAAACAAGGAACGCACATGATGAAACAAAATGACTTAATTATAAATGATGTTGCTGACAGAGATTAACTGCATGCCAACCCCATGTAGTTGGGAAAAAGCTTAGATGAGTTGAGTTGAGTTGAGTTGAGACTGCGTACCGCTCCATAATCACCTATGACTTCCATAGGTGAGGGATAATTCTTCAGCCTTTTGCTCATTTTCTTCCCATCCTCAGCTAGGACAAGACCATTGCAAATAAGATTCCTAAATGCAGGTTTTCCAAACAATGCAGTAGATAGCACCATGAGAGTGTAGAACCTGCAATTACATGCATACCCAAGGTATAAGTATCAAGAGGTAGCACATCATACATCAATGATTGGAGGACACCATTAATCTTGAACGGATTAAAATTTATTATGCCAAACCATTTAGAAACAACTGAATATTGCATGTGTGATTGGATAATAATGACCATGATATGGTGTACGTATACTGAGAAATAATAACAATAATAATAGAAGAGGACCAATGAGCAAGAGATGGTGCACCAAACTTCAAGCATGCACGTTCACTGTGCTAGTTAATGGAAGTGATCAGGAAACAAGGTCAAGTCCACTACAATCTCGATTATCTACATTCATACTATGATTGATAACAAAGGAAAATCTATACCGGGGGAAGAAGATGGATCATATCAAGGGGACTTGGACCTTCCAGTGATGATCTTGAGGGTAGTTAAACTCCCCTAAAACATGATTTCTCTCAAAATAGAGTGCATAGTTTTCTAGATTGAGATCCTTGACTCACCTAAATACACAAACTAGACATTTGATACTCTATTTAATCCCATCAAACCATATCTTAAGGAAATGGGATCATATCATGATATCATGCAATATCTTCTTATGGAATACCAGGCTAAAAACCCCAATCATTGTAAATAAATTACATCAAAAAAGGGAAAAGATAGATAATGATGCATCCCCACCCCCTTAACAACCTTTTCTCCTCAAGCGGTGTCAAAAATATAAACTGCCTATATGCAGTAAATAGCTTAATTCATATTGCAGTTAAATTAAAGCCCTTTTTCTTCGGTGCATCTTCGAAAGTCAAATTCTTGACTAGAAAGGCACAATCTTAAACAATCCAAGAAAAATTCTAGTATGAGAGTTATTGGCTGGAGGGCCTTCATACCAACCTTGATTTCATCTTGAGGGCTTGTAACAGAAAGTTACCTCCGATCGGCAACTCTCCCTCAAACAATGTTTGGTATTCCAAAAGAACTCCAGATCAGTGCAGCTCTAACAGTGCTCCTCTTGAACTTGCACAGTCAAGATGGCTGAACCATGTACAAAAAGCCCATGAATTGTGGTCAAATAGCCCTCTCACAATTCTCTTTATCCATTGTAACCATGGAATGGCATCCTAGAGAATTGCAAGGAAGCCAACAATACCATGAGAACCTTGGGAATGTTACTTTCTTAAATTGTTATGCTTAGAAAACCCATCCTAAAAGATCCTCCCATCAAATTTAGGAAACCCGATCCTCTCACACAAGTTTGGATAGCCATTCCACCATCTCCTGTTCTATGCTAGCCCTGGAATCTTGATCAATCTAGTAATGGTGCTTAGCTTGCAACATGTTGAGATTGATCACGACTCACCATGCACCAAGGATCTAAAATATCAAGCTCCAACCCTTTGCCCACCAAAACACCAAAATTGACAAAAGGACTCCCCAGAAGTCTTAAACCCCCAGCAAACTATACTAGAACTACAGCTAGAAGGTTGAAAATTTATTCTCCTTCATCAACTTTGATGCTCAATAACAAAGCTTGAACTTCTAACTTTGCTACATCAGAGGTTCAACAAAATCTAAGTGCAATGATGTTGAATTTTCATATGCACCCTTCACAGGCAACAATAGGTCAAGCACGGAACAAGGAGGATGAGCAAAAGAGGGAAGCATGATGATATTTCATTCATTTTGTTGTGAGTAGATAGCCATTTTCTATAATTCAGTAATATTAAAAAATTTATAAAAATTACATTAATTTTTGTTAAAAAAATCGTTCCAATGTTTTGGCTAGCTACAGTTGAAGCTAAACAAAAGATTTCAGTTTAAACCTTGCCAAAACATTCCATGGGATAAAATCCGTCATTGGGAATTGCCAATGTTACTATAATTCTTGTTGCTGCAAAGCTCCAAAAGTAGTCATTGATAGAGTGTGACAATCTATGACCTGACTTGCCAACCCAATATGCAATTGATTTGAGATAACCATGTTTGGTTTCAGCTTAAACAAGTTTGAGCCCTAAATAGGTGAACTACTTTTACCTATTGTATTAAAAAGGTCTGGTTCAACATAAGGGTCGTAACCTATCTAGCCCGACTAGACCTGTTTAACATCTAACTTGACTCAACACCTAGCCCATTCAATGTTTAGGAGAAAATGGTCGAGGGTGGCCCATTGCTCTAAGTTTTGCCTTGTAGGATCCCACCTCTTAAGTCCCATCTCTAGCCTCTCCCATCCCAACTCACTTCTTGAACCCTTGCCTCACCACTCATTTCTCCAAAAACCTCATGCCCAAACCTTTCATACCCCTCTCAATCCCGTTCAATCCCACTTCCAGAACACTCACTGCTCAGATCCCATCCCTCCCAGACTCTCACCTTTCAAATCCACCCAATCTCTCTAAAACCCTCACCACCTCTCAAATCCCCTCCTCTAAGTATCCTCATCAGATATCCTACTTCCTCACTACTCTCTTCCTTCAGACATCAAGATCCAAGATCTCAACCATTCAGGAGTTATCATCCCATTGATGAGATCTATAAGAGGGACACCCAGAACAATCTTGTTACCATTGCTAACGGCTTCTTTACATGGTTAATTCCCTTTGGTTCCCTTGCTTCTACCTTCCCCTTTAGCTGCACCATCTAGCCCTACAAGTATGGAACCTAGAGTAAGGATTAGGTCTTTACTAAATACTCGTTTGGTATTTTCCTAAGAAAAGATTTTCATAAAAAAGTTTTCCAATGAAAGGAGAAAAGAGCGTGGAAAAAAAAATACCTCCTCCTTTATGGTATTTATTTTTTAATAGAAAGGGAGAAAAGTATGTAAGCCCCACATACAATTTTTCCTCCCCTTTTCAATCAAATATGGGAAAATAAGAGCGGCAAAATTTTCAACCCTTATTTTCCCTCCAACCATACGACCCCTAAGATGAATATCAACTTGCGGTATGCTACTAATCAAATGCCATAGATTCTCGTGTTATGATTTGGCAGAAGGGAATTTAAAGTGTGATAGATGAAGCAGAAAGTGAGGAAATGGATCAGGGAACAGACTAGGGCAATCCAACCTGACCCAATTTGTTCACTAAATAGGTCATGCATGCTAGGTTGAGTTACCTAGCAAAAACACAAGTCAGGCCCACTAATCTTAATATATGACCTATTAACTAAACAGGTCCAGTATGAACTTATAGCTTTTCATCCTGAGCTGTATTTAAATCGGCCTATATCCGACCCAATTGACACCTCTACTTACTGTTACATATGAATTAGATATTGATACTCGGGCTTTAACATAACCCATTATTATTGCTAAATCAATTGCAGCACCAGGAAATTTTTGTCCACATAGTTTGCCAACCAAGCTCCAAGAGAAACCAACAGACCATATCACAATGCAAGGCTAAAGCATTGGCCATGATCAACAAACTGGTATATATCTAAAAATGAATTGCAACGTAAACATAATTAGTCAATTTTAATTGACCAAATTTTATATTTGATAAAATTGTTCACTGCAAGAACAAAAAATGATAGTGAAAATAGTGCTTTGCATGTGATTGTGTATAAATGCCACCAACATTAGGAAATCACCCGTGTAACAATTTCTAATAAACAACTCAAAACTAAAGAAAAAGGCCTCTTATAGAGGGGAACCATCCGAACACAGATAAGGATGATAAGAAACTATGAAACAAACCAGAAATTGCTGTGGTGATAGAGGAAATGGAACACTTGCAACAACATGGGCAACAAGGGGAACCAAAATAATAAACACAACCTATAGAAATTGCAATAGCAATAAATGAGATAGGATACTTGCAATGACATAGGCGAATGGGTACAACAACAAACACATTTATAATCACTATGACTATTGGAAATAGATTTTTAAAGTCAAACTTTAAAGGGAAAGAAACCAACCATCCACGAGTCTGGTCAAGGCCCTCAGCCACAAAATGTCCAGGAAAATTATTTTCAAAGATTTCAACATTCTCAAATGGGTAATGAATATATGCATATGGCATGGACCCACTCTCAACCAGCAATCAAATACCTGAAAAGATGTAAGCAACCATTTGTTGTATCAATTTATTCCCAATAAAAGAGAGAGAGAGAGAGAGAGAGAGATAAATCAAATCAAAAATGAAATAATATACATAACCATAAGCAAGCATCATCATCTCTTGTCCCATAAACTCTCTACAGGAGCCACTTTCACAAGAGCAGAAATGCTCAAAACAAATAAAGATCGATTAACAAACTATGCATCATCTAAAGGGAGATAAAGCCTATCTGTTTTCTTTCTTTATTTAAAAAAATGCAGTGAGAATGGTTTTGGACTATAAGCCTTGATAGCAAAATGTCTTAATCAGAAGTATCAGTGGAAGGAGAAGTTTTCATTTTTAAAAGGATTTATAGTCTATTTATTGCATCTCTCAAATATGTTATCCTTCGGTAACATATCAAAGAATATTAATTTCAAGAACTGCACAATGATCAAGAAATTCCAGCTTTTACACATGCAGATAAAAAAGATTCCGCATTAATCATTAAAGAAGAGTAGTCCTTTCATTGTATATCCAGTGACCATCTTCAAAAACTATTACTGCTTAACAGAGAACTTAGAACAAAAAAAAAAAATTTGTAAGGAATTTTCTAGTTTTAAAAAGATTATCCCTTAATGATTTCTTAATATAAGAGGTATGCTTAGACATGCTCCTCAGGATTGGATTCTGGAAGCTAGCTTTTAGAATCCTCATAAATTTTTAATAGAGATCATAAGATGCTACTAGAAATTATGAGGTTCAAGAAACTCACATCATCAACACGGTGAAGCACACCATACTCTGGACCACGACTATCAGGAATTGTAATATGATCAATAAAGTGACGATGCAGATCGGTAACCTGAACCAAAACCCATAAACGATTATAGATATCCATGTATGAAAAGGCAAGTATACAACCTAAAAAGTAAAACAATAAAAGGGAGAAATATGGAACACAGAATATAAATTAACATCAAAAACATAACTCGATTTGCAAATTTTTTTATGATATAATCAGAAAAGATACAAGGAAAAATCTTGTCAAGCTGCCAGGTGCATCAAATTTACATAAATCAAGCTGGCACATTTAATTTCGAAGTGAGAAACAAAATAACTTTTAAGGGGGAAAACAATGAAATACAAAATCATAGGTAAGAACAAACCTTAACACCAGACTTCTCTTCAAGTTCATCAATGGAACCAATAACAACTTTCTCCTTACCATCCTCGCTAACCCACACAGGAAGAGGAGTTCCCCAGAATCTACTTCTACTAACAGCCCAATCTCTAGCATTTTCCAGCCAATTGTGAAAGCGTTTTTCCTGTAGTCATGTTGCCAGGGTAAGGACAGATAAATACATCCAAATTGTTGTGCATGAAAAAAGCTAACAGAAAGGCACATCCTATTGACATAGTAAATGCAAAAGATATCTAACTTCAAGTCTGTTTCAAAATTCTTAGGCTATCAAGTAAATGAATACATGGCCATGACTACAACAAACATATGTTATCACATCCTCTTCCTTTTCTGGTGAGCTTATCCCAACCATGAGGACCATCAATGCAGACTATGTTCCATCATTGAAGTTGACTGACATGCAGTTGCATTATTCAGGGACAGGCCAAAGTGCGGCATAGAACTACTTCAGGAAGGAACAGTAAGGGGTGCCTAACACCTTTCCTCACCCTAATTAAGGCACCTATGATGTCAATATTTATTAATTTATAGGAGTAGTTAGCATACTTATGGATAGTTTCAAAAAAAAAAAAAAAAACAGAAAACAAAGAGGCACTTTTCCTACAATGTAAGGATTTCACCAAAATAAGTATGCAGCAATGGCACACTTCTTACCATTTCCCTTCTTGAATGATGCTAGTACACAGACATACTGGGAGCCAAACACAAATGATGACAACAGATTATAGGAGAGGCTAGTACCATAAGGATTTACTCACTAGATGGACAATCTGCATTCAACACTAATGCAGATTTAGTAGACATTGTAGTACCAACATCACTAATTATACAGGAAATAGATGGGAAAAGCCAAGGGATTAAGGTGTCCATTGTGCCTTTCGGCAACGCATCAGCATGTAGGGTGTCAGTGAGTTCTCAACATATTGCATAGCTATGCCCAAGGTTGTGCCCCAAGCATGCCAAGCATTGGCAATCTGGCATTGCATGAGGTCCACCATGCCAATACAGGTTGTAATAGCAGATCCAAGCATCCCTTTAATCGTTGGGCAGGGCATACATAATAGATGGTATTCACAATGTTCAGACAACTAGAAAGACTGATGTAACTTGACAATAAATGAATTTCAAAAAGAAGTGTTGAATAAATCTGCATGGTGAAAAGACATATAAGTTGGACAAGTTTGACACAGAATGCATAAAGTCAACTAGTTTGAGCTAGGGAAGAACATGTTGAAGGGGGAAAAATACGACAACTATCAAAGTCTCCAACTATAAGATTAAGTAGAGCGAGTGTAGAGGAGACCACCTGTGACATTAATGGACTATCAATTACCATTTTAAGCCAAAAGAGAATGCTGTAAATATCACAGAATTAATTTCATGGAATAAATCCAAATGTTATAGCAAGGAGGTTCCATATGTATATGATGACCACTGTGAAGATGATGTCTATGTGGTGAATCAATGGTAAATCAATGGCTCCAAGTTGCAGCTCAAATCATAACATTTTAGGCAAAAAAGCATCACTGTTGGTCAGAAGCAATCTGAAGCCGCCCTGATTCCAGAGTTCTGTTGGGTTCTGGACCAGTTGCAATAAAAACAAATCAAAGAACCACTAAACCTCGATTTAATGTGCATATGCCTACTACAGTAACCTAAATCACATTAACCTTAATTGTTTCTTCACATTTTTGGCTTCAGAAAATTAATCTCTACTTTTTCATATTTCAAGTCATTTTTGGAACCTTTCGAACTGCCCATGATTTCATGCAATAACACAACTGGCAATGCAACTTTGATGTACAAACTCCAAACTTATTCAGGAAATATAAGAATGCAAAAAAATTAAGACCTTAACATATTCAGGAACCCAGTATGTCTGTTTGTTGCTCTCTAGCAGCTGCTCTTTGATCTTTTCAACAGCAACAAACCTACAAAATACATTTTTAAAGAGATCAACACCCAGTATAGCAACAAGGAGATTAACATCTACTAGACCAATTCTAATAAAAGTGATAGAAGCAAGAGGAAAGTTCTAGAATTGTTCTTTAGAAAAGTTCATTGATCGTTCAATGAGAATCGCATAAGTTCATTATTTCCAAATCACCCATCCTACAAACTTATTTAGACAAATAACCAAACATTTCCACATGAAGTATCTACCAAAGTTTGTCAGCAGCTCAATTTTCAGATTGTAAGCGGTCAAAAGCTTCAAAAGGGCATGCATTCAAAGAACATGGATGACTAAGGAAAATGAAATGTGTGATACATGAAAAATGACTAACCTTACAAAACTATGACCTAGTTCACTAATACTACATATTAGAAGATTCAACAGTATATGCCTTTAAATAAAGTCATGAGCATTAGAAAAAAATGAAAAAAATTATAACAAATGAAAATGACCATCATCATAAACTATAGCCTAGCTTACCAACACTATACAATGTCTTCCTCAAGGAAGATGATAAATGTGAACTAAAAAAAAAAATGCAAACATACTATAACATACCCATCCCCTTCTTGATGCAGGAAAAATGTAATGAAATTTGAAATCTTTAGCATTCTATACTTGAATAAAATTCATTAAAAAAATTCCCTTAAGCTCAATACCATTATATGGATATGAACCCTAATTTGAACTTTATAGTCCAAAAAAGACAATATGTATTGGTTCCGCAAAATACAGACATAGGAAGCGGTGCCAACATGCTGGTTAGCCTCAACCTATACCAACCATATTAGGCCACACGAATTCCATACACATGGCATAAACCAGCAGAAGTATAGGCCAGAATTTTCTTTTCTAGGCATTCTGTTGGGTTTTCAAGAGGGAAGGATCTGGATTGCAGAAAAAAAGCATCCAGTGCTCAAATCTTTATTTTCTCACAGATTTAAGCTAGCACATAAAGGTAACAATATCTGTTTGGATTTCTTTGCCATCTCTCTTGGAAAACTGAAATTGTGCCCTATCTATATGGTGTAAATGCTTGAATATGATAAAGAATACCTTGATCTCGCTAATATTGGCCAACTGATAATCATGGACGGTGTCGGAATGATAACATACAGGAAGGAATGAACTTCACCCAAGTGTGTGTGTGGGTGCGGGGGGGGGGGGGGGGGGGGGGGAGTGGGGGGGCTGTGAACAAAAAGGCTAACCTAGTAGGCATTCGTTGGGGTTGATTTTGGATTTTCCACATAATATGGGCCAATCTCCAACCTAACTGAAAATATTTATTTTTGAATTAAAACCCAATTATAAGTTAATATCAAATAAGTAATTATTAAAAATTACTATGAAATATAAATATTATTACATCATTGTACACTGGTATCTTACCAAAATTGCTGGTAACAAACAAATTTTGGGTGCAAAATAGGTTTAGCACAAATCTACCCCCAAAATTAAGACTAAGAAAATAAACTCAAGCACATGTAGTTGGGATGATACTATTATAGATCTCCAGAGAAGACAATGAGACTAAAATTTTCAGAACAAAGACACAATGAAAAGTTAAGGTTAATAAAAATCATTTTGATTGCATTTAAGAAGAATGAACAACTGAGATATGGGGCCTTGTTGACTAAAGCAAGACCAACATAAGTATAAAACTATAATGATCAAGCCAAACCTAGATGAAATGAAGAAAACACATAGCTCCACAACCTATGCTTACCAACTTGGGACAGCTTTGTAAAGGAGAGGAGTGTCCGATCTCCAGCAGAAAGGATATGCATGCGTGATGCTTCCTGTATTCACAAGTCTTCCTTTTCCCTGTTGATATTCCATTAAGATGTGTCATTCAGAATGTAAAAGATGCTCAAAACAATCAATGCCAATCAGAAACAATCAAAAACACAACTAATGGTTAGATAAAGTGGTAAGAGTTATAACATGACACTCTATTTATTTGGAAATGTTTCACATATTCTAATCATGAAACTCCAGCTGGGTTGGACAAGTATCCTATTTTCTAGCTAGTCAATACACCCCTACATCAGTGAGGCTGACTGACAATGGCAGACCATTATTGACAGTAAGATTTCTAGTCATTTCATGTTATCAATGCATCATGTGCCATATTTGGTTATGAGAAAATGGTCCAAGGACTTTCTTCATATGAAGCATCCATTGAAAACATCTGTGAGAGTTCAAAGAGTAATTGCAAAGTTAACAAGGCAATTTGTTGCACTTCAACTTGTCTATTTTTGTTCTTTTCCCTGTTACATGTGAATTCAGTGGTAGGCAAAAAACCAGAGGAAAGGCATGCATTGACTGAGACTCTGTTTCAGGATAAATATCTTGTAAGGGTTGCAATAGTTTGACATTTCAGAATTCGAGAAAACAATTTCCAAGGCCTCATGATACTCTAAGGAAGAATTTGCATACAATTGAGCTAATATAGCAATACAGGACAAAAATTGGCGGGCAAAAAGTTACAGAATACTGAAATGACATTGGCTATAAGGAGGATTGCTACTGTGCTTTCATCAACTTGAAGTATAGTTTAAATAACAAAAAAATTTCACTCCATAAGAACAAGAAATCCAATAAAGTATACGAATTTGATTTTCATAAAAAAAATAGAAAAAAAAACTTTAGAAACCCAATATCCTTATGGTTAAACATAAACTTTGATACTTCAATGGTTTTGATCCTTTACTCAACATTCTGTCTTGAAGGTTAGGAACGCTTGAAACAGGGGTGCACCGTCATGTCTCAAAATTGTACATACGGCGGCATATCACTGTATCTATTAATGGATTTATCGGTAGGTACACAATAATATCAAGATTTGCTATCTCAGTACAGATTGCTATCTCAGTACAGGACCAATACCGGTATAGTGTCGGTTATCTTGGAATGCAGGACAGTTCAGCATGCCGAGACTCAGCATGCACTCTATATCGAGTCTTAGTTTGGTATCAGTATGGTGTAGTACATACCAGTATCGCACATCATGCATTATACAATATGGTCCTGGTACACCCTCAATGTGAAACTGCATAATTTAATCTCAAATATAATAATTAATAATTAATATTAAAAAATCTAATATTTAATTGCGTTCATTTGTAGAAATATTATTGCATTAGAAATCAATTATACTTCATTCCAATTAGTTTTGATCGCTTGTATAATCTTAACAATGGTAGGATGTAGACCATATATTTCCTTCCACATGGTGTGGTGCAATCAGAATAAATGATCAATTGTTAATCAGAATAAATGATCAATTGTTAATGACAGAATAAAGAAATAAAAGGCATGAGAAACGGATTGAGACATCAGTGAAGTTGCTTACTTTCACATTTGAAAGAATTAAAGCTTAGATAATCATATTTAAGCTTTCAAAGACAGTTTAGAACCAATAGGCACTGGATAATTGTTCCCTAGATAAGTGTCTCAAGAAATGCATAAGCAAAACAAAGCTGACTCAAGAAATACATAAGCAAAACAATTGTTCCCTACATAGTTTCCAGAATCAGGAGCAGGTGTGGGTGCAGCGAAGCAGATATTTTAGAAACACTTTTAGCCCAAACAAGGGTGTCATATATGTTGAGATTTTACAAAGAATGGAAGCTTTTAAATAATTTTAACTGATTTCAGAAAAATATACACAAAATGATCCCTAGAAAAGATGCAACCATCAAAGGTCCAAGTTCGTAATTGAAAATTTGCATAAACAGAGCAAAGCAAACTGGTTACTCCAAGTTATACTTCTAGGCCCACACATTTCTAATATTTTAGATGATCATTTCATGTTCCTGCAAACAGAAACCTTTATGAATGCCTATTTTGGTTCTTCCCATGTATGTGTCCTTTCAAGCAAACACTTTTGAAATGGGTAGCCATGTTCTGAGTTCAATTTTAAGTTCAAGATTTTAAAGGATGTAAGATTGTTGATTACTCATTTGGTGGAGTAAGAATTATTCATGATTGAATTAGTTTGTTTTGAACAATCCACTTATTATAATGTCTACCAGAGGGAAACTACAAAAACGCTATTTTTATGCTTATGTATAAAACAATTTGCACTTGCACCCTAACCAGGGGTAAAGCACTCTTCCAGGAAGGATTTTGCTGTGACATTTTACGGGCAAAGAGGGATTTCTTGCATAATATTGGGTATCTCATGTTTCACATTATGTATAACAGATCTTTTTCGTCAAAAAAAACATAGTGAAGATAATTTTTTTTTAAGGCCAACAGTGATGGATTCACTCTTTGTGCAACTCTTGAACTTGAATCTAGTTCAGAAAAGGATGAAAAGAGAAGTAATTTATAGCTTCTGTTCAGTCTCTATTATTTGAACATTCGAGATCCCTCTATGGCATAGGGTTCCATCGGAATTATGCAGTTTGTTCATGAGGGGAAAAAAAACATGACAAATAAAATATGGCCATCTGTGAAGGTCACAACACATCCTTTATAGAAGATAACTTCTGCTGCATGTATTTCACCATTCCCAGTATCATTAAAACACATCATCCCTTTTCGTTGTTTGCTTCATAATTTATCAAAATAGAGCAAAATGACTTCTTTGACAACAGAATATGAAACCACATAAAATTTAAAACTAATTGAAATTTCAGAACAATAGCAGAAATATATTTTTAAAAAAAATCAGCTGCAGTTCATAAACCCCACAATATTTTTTACTATTCCAGAATAGTTCTGGGAAGAGCATTTATGGTAATACCATGCACCGAGGCAAACTTAATTCAAACCAACCAAAATTAAACATATTCGTAGGTGAGATGTATCAGAAGCATCTCTATTGTGTAATGCTATAGCTCATACTGCATATAATCTTACTATGTTATTTTTTAAGTACAACAAAAAAATGGGAGACATGTTTATGTAAACTAACAGAAAGAGAATATTTAATACGATAGTGTATGGCTGTCAGCTGCAGTTCTTGCCTTAACCACATTTATGATATCTTTATCAGCATCCTTGACATAGCGCCCACAGAAGTCAGAAACCTTCTCAGTAAAGCAACCATTGGCATCAACTGCCACAATGAGATCTTCATCCTACACATGAGGATGACCAGACAATGGAACATCAATGAAAATTACAAGCTCATATTCATATTTTAAACACAAAGCAATATCAGTTATCTTTTTGCTGCAAGGATATAGATGGAGAGGAAAAACAAAAACTAACACAGACATGCCAATCAATATATCTCTCATAAGTATAAAAAGTAAAATTTTGAAAAATGGAAGAACATAAAACCATGTTTTCCACAACCTTTGTTTTGGAATGATGGTCGACTAGTTACAGATAAGTTTACAAGTTTAGCTTCTTCATTTGCAACATAAAATAGTATGGAAACTGTCAAGGATATGCATATGACAATTATGTAGTCAGAGCAAACTAAGAAACCCTCAAGATACCACAACTATAACCAGCCAGCCTTAACCCAACTATATGGAGGTTATGTTAATATATATAACAAAAGAACCCTAAGAACATAAGGTGAAATATGGGACATCAAGAATAGCCATAGATGATTAGAATGCTAGTATTCAATATAAAACCACACGGGCAGTTTCCCCTCTCAGTACTACTTCAGATATATGAAGTACACTTTTCGATATTAAAGTTTACATACCAATCATGATAAAATGAGAAACACATACTTCAGGAAAAACTTATGCTAAGTACATACTACAAAATGATTTTTTTTTTTATTATTATCTTGGAACCATCTTCGACCATATTGATAAAATAAAGTGCCAATACTCGAGACGAAACTTTAACATATGTTAGTTGTACAGGTTATTTCATGAAAGATATCAGTGCAGACTGATAAGAACAGGAAATGTGAAAGATCGAAATGGCATTTTTCAATGAGAAAATAAAAAGCCAGCACCTGGGTGCAGATGTTTTATAGAAGCCCTGCGAGGAAGGTTATCCATAACCTCCCTCCTTTTGTTCAACATCCCATTAGGGTAGGCAACCAATCCCAAATTCAGCACCCTCTCAGATGTTGGGATGCTATGCTTTTTGCTGCGGAGAGGCCTACTTTGGAACTTGTCCCTCCCTCTCTCGAATTCCACAACCATGATGTGCTGTTTTGTCTGGATGGTCCAGATGGTGTGATATAAATGACTATACCAAGGCAAGCTGGGCTCTCCTATTATCTTTTGTAAGGCTGGCTAGGATCCTTGCCAAGTAGCATTTTAAGCTCCACAAGGACGGGATGAGAACAGAACAATGTCATGTGGAGGGATCAATCACCTAGGATGTCTTGGTGTTTGTTGCCTATTAGAGTATTACGTACCTCTGCCTTTTTCAGTTGGAAATCTATATATTTTCATATATTCGAATTTAGATGGTGCCTTGAATCCCCCAGATCAGTGTGGTGATCTAAACTATATTATACAGGAAGTTGATGTCTTGAGCCTTGTCCTTGGTTGCTCTCACCTGACTTTGGAGCTGCATGGGATGAAAAGGTGCCATGAATGAAATCAAGACCAAGGAGCTGCAAGTCAAGGGAAATTTTTGCACTGTAAGTTGGCAGATCAAGGCTTACTATGGATCTCCTAACCACATCGAATACCATCATTGCCAACTTCAGAGGCCACTTGCTATTACCTTCAAAGGTCAAGGTAAAGGTCAGTCATGCTTACAGAAGGCCATTCAACCTCTTGACCAAATCTCCAAACAAATGGTTAGCCCATCAGAATGATAAGGCATCAGTACAGTGCCCGTACCAATAGTATGTATCAAAACTGACATCAAAAAGATTCAAAATACATTGTTGCCAATCATTACAGTCAGCATACACCAGCATGGACCAATACAGCCAGAACATACCAAACAAATGGTTTCAATTTCCTGGCACCCATACCGGTGCCAATTTTGTTCAGAATAATATGGTACCAATTGTACTGAAACAACCTGCCAACTTTTGAATCCATGGGCAAAGACAAGAAAACAAAATCCAGTCATAGAAGTTGAAATATGCTTGTTCAGCCTAATATTGGCAGATGACTATCATGTTGCAAGTAGAATTCCAGCTTGTAGCTAAGACATTTGAGAAGCCTACGTAAGTATCATTCAAAACTAGAAGATGGTGATGAAGGAACAGAATCATAGATTAAGTATCAAACGTAAAAAAAATAATTGTATCCTAACCCCAAACCCTTCTTTCCTTTCAAAGCTCACATTCTTTAGGTTTAATTTATCCAAGGCATATTTTTGCATGATCATATTCAAGTCAGATGTGCATGGCTCACCATCTAATCTGTACTTGCCATGGCAACCAACATTCAACAGCACTCTGGAAACTTCAAAACCAAGGCTGTCTCGATATACGATCCTATATTGGTACACAATAGTACAATGTCAGTACTCTAGTATGTGGATTGGTTCCACGTACCAAGTCTTAGTTCGATACAATATGGCACCAAATATGGGGTGGTACATGCCGGTACAGCATACCACATTCAAAACCATATATCATATATTCCAGCACCAAGTGGTGATTAAAAAATAGTTTTTCAATTACAAGATTGATGCCTTGTTTTAATCTTAGGTTAGCGTCACCAAACCACATGAATTTTGGAACACACATGTTTTGAAATACATGGATTACATTGAACATTTTGGACAGACGAGGGAACATGCATTTTTACACCAGAGCAGAATCATGTTAGTTATGCCATGTTAATCCTTGCATGCGGGCGCACACACAATTAGAAAAATATACACACCATGCGAGCAGATATATGATCATGTATATGTACCTCACTGCATGCATGCAGATCATTCACTGGCACAAATACATACACAAATATGTAATTTATTTGTATATATGTTTGTCATCATTCACATAGACATGTATATGAACTCATGTATGCATGTCTCTATGAACTGATAGAGATGACATCCTACTACAAGGCACGAAATGTCTGACGAAATTTTTTTTTTCTCCACTAATATGCATGCTTGGATAGATAGTAATGATGTCATTTATCCCTACATCATAGACATGAACCATAAATGCCCAAGGATTCTAACCTTTTGTATTATACCCAAAGCAACACAAACACGATAATCATCTTCACCAAATGCAGGAGCACAATGGACAACCCCAGTTCCACTATCATCAGTGACATAATTGTCTGCAACCACCCGGAATGCTGTTTCTGAGAACTCTAAGAAATAATCAAACAGTGGCTTATATCTGCATTAACAAAATTTCTTAGTAAGTAAATATACTATTTTATTGAGGATATACATTAAATAAGCTTATAAATAACGTAAGGGATGATAGGATCAAAAATTGAATTAGGAAATTCATATATTAGCATATTATGTTTAAAGGTGTGATCTTTAACAATTCATAATTATACAAATAGAACAAATGCTCTGAAAACTAATGCATATTTATTTAAGCTACAAAAATAGATATTTGCATATGACAGTTTATTCAAAGAACATTTTGCTGGTAGATCATGCTTAAATATAATAAAACTTTTCAAATATGCTGGGTGATGCACTTCACTTTTGGTTCTCTATGAGCATCAAACTCTTCAGATGATTTAACTCCTTCAAAGTCTTTCACACTTTTTAGTACAACAGCAACATAATCCTGGTAAATGCCACAATTTATTGCAAGCAGTGCCAAATAAAGCATTGCTCCAACTTGTCAAAATTTTTTCAGTCCAGCAGCATTTGTTCCAATTATTAAATAATATGCACACATACATGAAAATAGTTATAATTTATAAGGCGTTTAGAAATGTAATAGTACCAATTTTTTGAAGATTTTTTTCATGTCAATTCTTTTGGAAGATTGATTTTGGCATTCATCTAGCTTATCTTATAACGATTTAGAACCCATCCCAAAAGGTATCATTTGGATTCATTGTCATTTTATAAGTACCCAAAATCTTTTCAATGTAAAAAACATGTGAAACCAAACACAAACCAATATAAGCTCTACATACTCCCTTCATTTAAGTTCTAATATTCTCACCAAGCTAAGAGTCGAAATCCAATCACAAACACCACGATCAGCACATGATCGGCCCCAAAATAGCTTGTCTACAGTGTCTCTTTATCCACATATGCAATAGGCCAGGTTTGTTCTCATACCATTTATAATGACTCAGGACTTCCTCAAAAAAGGACTCGCCAAAAGGTACTATTTGGGTTCATTGGCCCTGTATACATACCCAAGATCTTCCTAGTGCATAACTGATGTGGGACTCAACACACGTTAAAACTAGCTCCAGTGTTGTCAAAGATGTGCCTAAAGCACAAGGTACAAAGCACCAAGGGTTAAACGCTTCTTATGCCTTAAAGTATGCCTAAAACACGATGCGCTAGATGCCAAGTGTTAGGCGCTTCCTATATCCAAGTGAGGCACCTTCATCTCAGCAAACATGAGATGAAAAAGATGCATGCTTTTGATCTGATTTAAAGCGCAAAAAAAAGCAATATCTTTCTTAATAAACTATATTTTTAAATAGCGTTGACTTGATGATGCACCACCCCATACACAATTATTTTACTTACCCCATAAAAAAGCTAAAAATTAGAAGACAAAGAGGTAGAATACTAAAAATTATACTATCATTTAAGAAATAGAAGGTAAGACATTATGGAACTATAAATTTCAACTGAGAAGAAGGTTTTCCATTAAGCTAACGGGCAAAATATGTTACTATTATGATTTTTTTAGATTTTTTTATTATGTATTATAAATCTCACTTATATAAATTAGTCTGCCATTTATTTCAAAAATATGCGCCCCACTTCGCTCAAGCGCACGCTTGCGCTTTGCGCCTTGCATCCAATTTTTAAAAGCGCTTTGCGCTTAAGTGTGCCTAGCATTTTTAACAACATCGACCGGCTCTCACATGTCTTGCTAAGATTTAATAACTCAAAGGAGCAGATCTTTTGTGACACAAGGAATGAAAAGCTTGTTTGTGAATAGATACTAAAGAAAGATCAAAATACGATGATTGAAATTTAATAAATGATTAACAAGTTTGAAAAGGTTCCTTTTTTTATATAGAAAAGGATAACTTCAAGAAAATCAAACTTGACATGGTCTTTGATCTAGTACATGTCAACTTCATGTTGTGCTCTCTATTGCAAAGTAGAAGGAGATTGAAAATGGTGCCTTCCATCTTGTTTGCTAATAAAGGGTTCCCAAGGCCGCATGATAGACTAGTTAAAGAATAGCGCACAGCATATATAATACATGATTCAAAGAATTGGTCTTCAAAGATTGTGATAAGCATTTATGGTTATAGATAACTCCACCTATGTATGACTTTTTTATACATAGCTGATCCCAAGCCCAAATAAAGAAGGAGGGTTGCGGTAGGTCGATGGTCAACGTAACATTAGAGTCACACCTTATGAACATGAATCTAATAGAGAAAATCGATAAAGCTAAAGCGTTCCCTAGAAGCAATGTGCTGCATCGGACAGAGTGAAAATGGCAAGGATAGTTAGGATAGTCTCCGAAAGCTATGCATAACATTGGCACCCGGATGTGATGAAAAATAAGTAAGAGTTCCCACACCCTCATGGATGGATATGATTAAAAAAGTTAGTCCAAGAAAATAAAAATAAAAATAAATCAAAAAATATTTAGCAACTTAGAATATAGAATCACTAACAGAAAAGTTAATAGAACTAATAGATACAATAGCTAGAAGGAGAATTAACGTAGCTTGCTTACAGAAGACCAAGTCGATAGATTAAAAAAACAAAAGATATTAGTGGTTTTAAACTTTAGTATATAAACAAAAATGAAGTAAGAATTTTTGTAGATAAAAACTTAAAAGACGAAGTTATAGGCATTAAGAAGATAAAAGATAAAATAATTTTAATTAAATTGTGATGCATGAGGAGTCAATAAATATTATTAGTGCTTATACTCCTTAAATAGGTTTAGATAGTGTGACAAAGCAAAATTTTTGAAAGGATAAGAATGGACAAATTCAAAAGATTCTTACTAGAGAAAAAATATAAATTTTGAAGGAATAAATGGAGGTTATGAATTTGAAGATAAAAATAATGAGAAAAATATTATTTTAAAGTTTGTGATGGCATATGATTTAGTATTAGTCAATACATATTTTAAAAAGAGGGATTCTTGTTTGATAACTTTCAAAAGTAGATGTAATGCTCATCAAATAGATTTTTTTCTCACTAAAAATATTGATCAAGTGTTTTGTAAAGATTAAAAGATTATACCAGATAAAGGTCTAATTAGATAACATAGCTTAATGGTTATGGATATATGTATTCAAAAATGAAGAAAAAGGGCTACAAAGTATAAGAATCCAAGGATTAAGTGGTGGAATTTGAAAGAAAAGAAACTAACAACTTTTAAAGATAGAATGATGAAGGAAGAAAAATGAAGTATAGATGAAAGATTAATACAATATTAGAATAAATAACTAATAAAAAGTAGCTATAGAGGTACTAAGAGAGTCAAAAAAAAAAAAAAAGGAACCATATGATAAAAAAACTTAGTGATGGAATAAGAAAGTTTAATTAGTAGTTAAAGTTAAAAGAAAGTGCTATAAAAAACTGCCTAATTGTAAGAACGGATAAGCTTATGAAAACGATAAGATGATTAAGAAAAAAGTTAAAAAGATGGCATGGAAAGCTAGATGTAAGGCATATGATGAATTATATCACAAGATAGAAACTAAAGATGAAGAGAAAGGCATATATATAATTGCAAGAGTAAGAGACAAAAACTAGAGATATGTTTCAATTTAAATGCATTAAAAATGATGATTAAAAAAATTTGGTTAAGGAGAAGGAGATCAAAGAAAGATAGAGAAGCTATTTTAATAAGTTATTCAATAAAAATCATGTAGATAATTTAAGATGCCCTATTAGATCCATTGAGGATAAAGTTATAATGTATACTTATAGAATTAGAACATCTAAAGTAAATAAGGCTATAAAAAAAATAAAAGTAGAAAAAGTGTAGGACCTAATAAAATTTCTATGAAAGTTTGAAAATATTTAGGTGATACTAGAGTAAAGTGGGTGATAAATTTGTTTAGTAATATTTTATAAACTAAAAAGATGCCTAATAAATGGAAGAAGAGCATTATAATACCAATTTATAAGAATAAAGAAGATATTCAAAACTGCTCTAGTTATCGTGGTATCAAACTCATGATTTATACCATGAAACTTTGGAAGACACTAACTGAGCATAGGTTAAGATGTACTACAAAAATATCACAGAATCAACTTGGTTTTATGCTAACAAAGTCGAACATAGAAGCTATTTTCCTCTTTAGAAGGTTAATGAAGATACATAGAGAAAAAAACAAGATCTTCATAAATTTTTTATTCATTTAGAGAAAGCATATGATAGGATTCTGAGAAAAATCTTATGGTTAGTACTAAAAAAGAAAAGAGTACCTGTTAGGTATATTAGCATAATAAAAAATACGTATGATGGGGCAGTTACTAGTGCAAGAACTATTGATGGTGATAATAAAGAATTTCTTATTATAGTAGGTTTACATCAAGAATCCACTCATCTTTTTGCTTTAGTTATAAATGAGCTTACTAGACATATTCAGGATGATATTTCATGGTGCATGTTACTTGCAGATAATAAAGTACTAGTAGATGAAATTAAGGCCGAACTTAATCATAAATTAGAACTATGGCCAAATGCATTAGAATTTAAAAGTTTAGATTAAGTCGAACAAAAATAAAATACATAGAATGCAATTTTAGTACAATTAGAAATGAATATGAATGTAAAGTATAAATTGAGGACCATAAAATTATTAAAAACAATCATTTTCGGCATTTAGGATCGATTATTCATTAAAAAAAATTTGAGGATGATGTTATCTATAGAATTAAAGCAGGTTGAATAAAATAGAGAAATACAATTAGAATATTATGTGATCGTAGAGTACCTACCAAATTGAAGAAAAAGTTTGCAGAACAGCTATAAGACCGTTTATGCTTTATGGTATGGAATATTGAGTAGTTAGAAAAATATACATATATAAGATGAATGTGACGAAAATAAAACTGTTAAGATGGATGTGGTAATATAAAAAAAAATAGAGATAGCTCCAATCAATGACAAATTAAGGAAAGGATAACTTAAATGGTTTGGACATGTGCAATATAAACCTAAATATGTATATGTGCGAAAAAGTGACTCGATACATATAAAGAAAAAAAGATGTAGAAATAGATCGAAAATCATATAAAAGAAAATCCTAAAAAAAGACTTAAAATTTTTGCATCTTACAAAAAAATGACTTAGAACAGAGCTGAATGGAGCAAAATGATTCATATAGCCGAACTAGTTTGGGATTATTAAGGCTTTATTATTGTTATTTATTCATGATTATAGATAGGAGAATATGATATCCTTATGAAAAGAGGCAAGAAAAACTCGAGAGAGACGAATAATAGTATAGTGCCCATTCTGAACTTTATATCACTCATCATAAGTGCTACAAAGTTCCTAGCAACATCAAATCAAAGGCTACCTTAGGCCTCGTTTGGTTGGAGGCAAATAGGCATGGGAAACAAAGATACATAGAAAAATGAAAAAAATGCCTCT
>UESW01004342.1:142179-184455 GCA_900491605.1 Calamus simplicifolius | reverse complement strand
AATCAATGACAAATTAAGGAAAGGATAACTTAAATGGTTTGGACATGTGCAATATAAACCTAAATATGTATATGTGCGAAAAAGTGACTCGATACATATAAAGAAAAAAAGATGTAGAAATAGATCGAAAATCATATAAAAGAAAATCCTAAAAAAAGACTTAAAATTTTTGCATCTTACAAAAAAATGACTTAGAACAGAGCTGAATGGAGCAAAATGATTCATATAGCCGAACTAGTTTGGGATTATTAAGGCTTTATTATTGTTATTTATTCATGATTATAGATAGGAGAATATGATATCCTTATGAAAAGAGGCAAGAAAAACTCGAGAGAGACGAATAATAGTATAGTGCCCATTCTGAACTTTATATCACTCATCATAAGTGCTACAAAGTTCCTAGCAACATCAAATCAAAGGCTACCTTAGGCCTCGTTTGGTTGGAGGCAAATAGGCATGGGAAACAAAGATACATAGAAAAATGAAAAAAATGCCTCTCCTTAGTCGAAGGTTTCAAATGGGTTATTGAGAAAGAGGACTTCCCATAAAAAGCTACTTTTCATGCACACGAGAAGGGACCACCCATTCGGGGAATGAAAAAGCCATCTTCCCATGGTTGGAAAGTTGGCTAAAAGTTTTTATTTCAAAAATGCAATTAAGCCCAAAAATAAAATAAAACAATTTTTTTACTCAAATATTTTCATATATTATAGTATGATATAATTATGATATAATTACAATATTATAATTATATAATATTTAATTATAATAAATTAAAATATGAATTATAATAATTATAATATGATATAATTTTATTATTATAATATTATAATAACAATTAAATTAATATATAGTATAATATTATATTCTTTTATATTATTATCATATCATTTTATAATATTAAATTAGATTATATTAACATGAAAATAATGATGAGACGTGTTTTGTACTTAACAATTGAACATGACTAGTTCAAGCCAACAAAATTTGCATTTAGATCTAAGGATATATATAGTATTCTTTACTCACTTTCTAAGAAAATGGGTTGCCAATCAAATATGAGCCACAAAAAAAAATGCTTCCCAAGTCCCTTGTCCACGGCGAACTAAACATATCAAAACCATTTTTCCAAGAATCCATTTTCCAAGCATACACTTCTCAAGAATCTATTTCTCAGGTGTTATCTTTCCATTTCCCAGCTGAGGCCTTAAAGGTTGTGACTAGCTTCTGAGAGTAAGCTGTTCCTGCACTAGATTAAAGATTTAAGTTTATTCGCTAGATACCATGAACAAGACTCATTTATTAACAATTTGGCATTGGAAGATGTTTCTAGCTAGGCCATTTTCAAGTTATAATAGATCAAGATGAATGGGTAACTATTATGAGTAAAATGGTGAAAAGGTCACTTATCCCATCAGAGCTTTACAATTACATGAGTACTTCTTTTAGATTTATTTTATCCAATTGTAATCTAATTTTCATATCAAGTAAATTGATCTTCAACAAATAAAAGGAGGGAATAAACAAAAGGATATGGACATGAAAGATAGTATATGAGCATCAGAATCCTTGACACGAAAACAAAAAGGTGTACCTCAAGCCCACCAAGGAAGAGCCTGCAATTTTCTCAAGCAATTCATATGACCCAGTATCTGATTCACTTTTAACTTTCGAATCTTTGGTTCCTTTACTCTTAGAGTTTGAGAGTGTCAATTCTTTCATGGATGCAACGAGTCCATCTCGTCTTGATTTCTTATTAGGCAACTCCGATAATCGAGACTCCGCAACAATATAGACTACCCCAGAAATCTTATCACGAACCTGATGATTTAAGGTAATGTGAGATCCCAAGGAGGGGGGGGGGGGAAGACACATGGAAAAGCATATGGGAGAGATTATAAAACAGTACAGCGGACTCAACAATATACCATTTTAAGGCTAGCAAAAGAAAGCCAAGTTGCATATGCTAAATGCTAAACCTAAAGAACAACCTTCAGAATGTAATTTACAAATAAGAAAAAAACTATGTGTCATATTCTAGATAGGCATCAATAAGGAATATCCAAATGGGTTCACTAATATATTGCAAAAAACAAGCAAAAATTCATACTCCGTTGGTGCTTTTCAGGTTAGTAATACATATAGCTCATCTATATGCTTTAATGGATTTAATTGGGTTTTGGATAAGGACAAAAGATTAACTTAGAGTATATGATATGGTTTTACAAATTTTAAGCATATGTCATGAGAAGATCAAATCACATCAATAATAACAACAGATGGGTTGTATGTTGTTTTGTTGGATTGCTCTACCTAATAATATCTGGAATTTGGGTTTGAAATTATTGTTGATGTTAAGAAATCCAAGTATCTTTTGCAGAGGATTCTGCATTTTCATTCCTTTCTTCTCAGTTCTGCTTACCTCTTCCCCTGTCACTCATCCTAAAATCCTCTTTTCTCAACAAATTGATGTTTGCTTATCCACTCTCACATATACTGGACTTAAACACAAAGGTCACATGAAATGGTAGGATGGTGTCAAACCTCCAGTTCAACGCCACAAACAAATGGGGCTGGTGTGTCACATAATGCAAACATAAGTTTGTGACCAATAATGACTACTGAATAACAAATAGTTCTAGAAACATATATAATGGTCAACAAAAAGTATTATTTGAAAGGCTAGTCTAGGAAATCATATGAAGCATATTCAAATCTCACTATTATAAAATTGACCTCTCAAAATCGTCACAACTAACTTCTCAGCTTTGACAGCTAACAACAAAGCTCTCAGAAGACCCGCAAGACTGAAAAGAACAGCAAGATTCTGGGATCCAACACACAGATGAAACTCTGCATTCGCAACTCAAATCTATAGATGGAGTTAATCACATCTATTTCGAACAGTCAGGTACAACCTCCTCTGCCTGTAAACCATGTCAATGGTGGTACAGCACACCATGTTAATAGAGGTACAGTACATCATGAGATCAAGAGTTCCTGTTTGAGATCTCTGGGCACTAGACAGGAAATTAATGCATCTAAGCTATTAAATCAAATAAAAGCAAACCATCAAATCTTTGTCAACATGAGGGGACTCCAGTTGAGGGCTAACAAAAAGCAGTGCACTAGTTACCGCAACTTCGGTAGGCAGAAAGCACTGTGCAAAAAGTAAAATCTATTCTAAAAAATTGACAAGAGAATCCACCCCATGAAGTAATGGCTCTATGTGGACAGGTTGTGGCATGATACAGCAGACAATATAAAAGCTTTTTTTGGAACTAAAGCTCCAATTGGGTGGATTATGGGCAGTAATTTTGTCTGGCATACCTAATGCAATACAAAGGTTATACAGGCAGGAATTCCTAATTGAAGAACATATGGTAGATCTATGTCTAAAAAGAAACAGTCTGTTGTAGCTATGAACTAGATTTCTAATTAAATTTCTCCTCGTCCACCTATATTGCATCCTAGACTCTGATTTCTAAATAAATTAGGAAATGGGCTTTAACATTACCACTCTGGCAATTATGGATTTCATATGCTTCTGAATTTCTTCACACACTACAAATTTATCTAGAACAAGATCTAGAACTATTGACCAGATCTCACCAGTGAGGTTTACATTAATTTGGTTTCACAACATTATGATTCATAGTGCTGATTAACTAGTATAAGTGATTTCTTTTTTGCTTGGGGATAAATGTTATCATAAAATGAGGCATCAACATTATAAGAAAAGAATGATAACAAGGTTCATCATTTTGGTATCAGACTATGTACTAGTATCACACTCATACAATATTGGTATACCTAGTACATGAGTTAGTTAAGCAAATTGAGACTCGATATGCCTCTATACTAAATCTCAATTCAGTACTGGTATGCTACGGTATGCCTAGCATAGAACCAATATGCACTAGTATAGCGTACCATGTGATAACCGATACAAGAGAGTGGGATTAATTATCAAGCAACTTGATGAGAAATTTGTGGTTTTTCAAAAAAAAAATCTAAAGCTAACAGTTATATTATAAAGCATTGAATCAGTTCAGATCAGGTAAATTAAAAAGTACTGAATCAGGTTCGTTGAGACAATGTTTTGTTTCAAATAAGTGGCACAGAATTCTTGGTTTGAAAGGTCGTGCCTCTGAGTGCAAGCATAACATATCAGTCAATTATCCTATTAAATTGATTAGTCATTGCTATGTTGATGAACTTATTGTTACATTTAATTGACCAGTGTCTGAACATTAACTAATCACTGTGCAAACAAATAGAAGTTCTAGATGTTGTATTTTTAGGTAATATTTATGTTGCTGGCTTTTTTTTTCTGAATGCACATTCAATCAAAGAAAAGAAATCGCCTTGAACCCAAAAAAATAAAATAAAATTGAATGATCTTGTTTTTGTACAATACAATCAAAAATTTCAAGATCAATTCTAGGCAATAAAAAAGGGACCTCAGGCTTTTGACTCCTTTTGTTTAGATAAGCAGGATTGGCAATAACAATGTGGTTGTTCCAAAAGCCTGATTTGGAGGAAGAACAGGTTTCTGGTGATGATGCTTAGGATGAGCTCACATGGGCGCATGAAATTTCGGAAGCTTCAAGCAGTGTCGTTAAAGGCACCTGCCTAGGCAACTAGGTGGGAGCCTAGGCACATTTATTGGCTAAGCAACCCAGACCATGTTAAATGCCTGATTCACTTCCCAATCACACAATGCAAATCCTATTATGTTAACTTCTTTCTAAGTTTGGCTCTTCATATCCTCACTCCAGCCACCAGTCCAAGTAGCAAAGAGCACCACTAACCCCTGCAGCAGTGGGGGAAAGATCACCAGAGAAACCAATGGCAGCAAGCAGCAGAGGTGATGGTAGCAACCACCAATTGTTCATTTTTGTTAGCATTTATTTAAAAGCATATTATCTAATATAAACATCACATGAACCTTATCTTTCCAGGCTTGTAGGCCTTTTCTCCCTAGGCAGCCAGCTAATCACCTAGGAACCCACCTAGGTCATACAGGGGTCCATCAATTAGTCCCACCAAGGCCCTTTCACAACCTTGATATGCGAAGGGGGGGCCATCGTAGAAGATGTACTCGGGCAGGGACTCGGTGAGCTTGAGCTGGGTCTCGAAGGCGGCGATCTTCGTCCACCATTGGAGGATGCGCTCCTCCTGGAGAGGGAAGGAGAAGTCCTTCCCCTCGCAGACGTCGTCCATGGCGGAGGGGAAGAGGATTTGGGGATGGATGCGAAGGGTTGCGAGTCTGGAGGAAGCCGGCGCGAGGGGACTGAGTGGAAGACGGGTTTTCTATCTAGGGTTTACTCCTTTGGTTCTCTCTTCGCATGAATGAAGAGTTGCCTCAGTACCGCAACAGTGCGCCCATTGGCCCATGGTGCGGCTTTGGTTCTTTTTGCAAAAGGAAAAGTCTGTGTACACCACACCCGGGGCCTACGTGAGCTACACTGTAAAGTCTACATGAATGACGGTACCAAATAGTATGATCCTGCTACAATATAACATTCTGAACATGATAAACATTTAAAGTAGTTTTTTTTTTTTTTAAATTAACATGCAGACAAAAATCTTTTTCCTCTATCATAGCGTCATTTTACGTTGGATTTTATCTATGCAAGAAGAACTCTTTCTTCCCCCTCGCTCTGAATTTCGGAAGCATCATCGGAATCAGTTGAGCATGAACTGTCGCCCTCGCTCTGAGACTCCGGTCGAAAGAAAATATTTCAGCTTCGAGGCTGAAATACCTGGCTACTGGAGTCTTTGTACAAAAACTTCTGGAGGAAATATCATCCGCAGCACGAAGTAAAAAGTCCTTCTTCCCACTTCTTTCTAAAGCTCCTTTATTACACCAACTATTTTTTCTGGTTAGAGTTAGTTAATGCGTCACCAAACCGTTTAATGCGCGGGTAACTTCCTTAGAACAAAACAGTTGACATTCTGGGAGTCATAACTGTTTAGAGTTTACTGTTTTGTAAGCACGAATGTCATAACTGTTTTAACTAGGATGTTATACCTCATAAACTGGGGTATCGTCATAGTGGTTCGGCCTATATTCCCCGTTATTTTCTGTCCATATAGCTCTAGTGTCGTCGTTAAAGCTACGACACCCCTGATGTGTCGTTAATAGCCTGAGTCGGTGCTGTCGTCGTTCGCGACACCCCAGTTGAAACTTCACGACACCCTAGCTCTCATCTGACGGCACCCGTGGTTATAACTGACCATGGCGAGAATGCCCGCGACACCCGTACGAAGAACAATCCCCGCGACACCCCACTTTAACAGTCACGTCATCGGTGTCGTCGCCTTAAAGCTAGGGTGTCGTCAGATGAGAACTGGGGTGTCGTTAATAGCCTGAGTCGGTGCTGTCGTCGTTCGCGACACCCCAGTTGAAACTTCACGACACCCTAGCTCTCATCTGACGACACCCGTGGTTATAACTGACCACGGTGAGAAGGCCCGCGACACCCAAGTTACAAAAATTTATTTTTATTCATCACAAAAATAAAGAGAAGACGGAAAGAAAAGAAAAAAAGTACATGAGCCATCACTGGGGCTTGTCATCTGCTTCGGTCACTGCCGAGCTCCCCCCACGCTGCGGGGCTAACTCGGCGATCTGGCGCTGGAGGGACTCTACTTGCCCCTCAGCCGGCTGTTAGCCCGACGCAGGACCTCGATCTGTCTCGTTGAAACGGTCATGTATTGCTCGGTCGCCCTGTGGAGTCGCTCGCTGTTTGCGAGTGACTCTGCAAAGACCTCCAAATTGATGCTTACTGTTCTGCGGCGGCTCTCAGGGGGGCCAGTCGATCGCCCCTCGCCTCTAGAAGCCATATTAGTATACAAAAATTTTGGAAGATCAGCTGAAAAGGTGATGAACATGGCATTCCCCCATCCATATTTAAGGTACTCCTGGCAGGTGTTTCGATTGCCACATGCCACCATCTCAGTGGGCGATTCGAAGGAATCGAAGCGTTGCGCCCCCCCCCCCCCCCCCTCGATGAGTTTCGAGGGATGGGGAACATAAGAGAGTTTCGGGAAGCCAAATACCCGGTTACCGTAGTAAGTTTTACGACGTCCCAAGAGGAAACCTCACGACACCCAAGGATGATTTGGATTTCGGCCAAAAATCCTTCGCGACACCCCACTTGAAACCTCACGACACCGTAGCTTTAATGCCATGACACCCATGCTTAGAACTGACCGCGCAGAGAATCCCCGCGACACCCCAGGAGAATTGGATTTCGGCCGAAACTCCTTCGCGACACCCCAGTTGAAAGCTCACGACACCCTAGCACCAATGCCATGACATCCGTGCTTAGAACTGACCGCGCAGAGAATCCCCGTGACACCCCAGGAGAATTGGATTTCGACCGAAACTCCTTCGAGACACCCCAGTTGAAAGCTCACGACACCCGTGCTTAGAACTGATCACGGAGAGAACCCCCGCGACACCCGTTGTCGAATTCGGCCGAAACTCCTTTGTGACACCCCAGTTCAAATCTCACGACACCCTAGCACCAATGCCACGACACCCATGCTTAGAACTGACCGCGCAAAGAATCCCCGCGACATCCTAAGAGAATTGGATTTCGGCCGAAACTCCTTCGAGACACCCCAGTTAAAAGCTCACGACACCCTAGCTTTAAGGCGACGACACCCGTGCTTAGAACTGATCTCGGAGAGAACCCCCGCGACACCCCTTGTCGAATTCGGCCGAAACTCCTTCGCAACACCCCAGTTGAAATCTCACGATACCCTAGCACCAATGCCACGAGACCCGTGCTTAGAACTGACCGCGCAGAGAATCCCCACGACACCCAGGAGAATTGTATTTCGGTCGAAACTCCTTCGAGACACCCCAGTTGAAAGCTCACGACACCCTAGCTTTAAGGCAACGATGCCCGTGCTTAGAACTGATCCCGGAGAGAACATCCGCGACACCCCAGTTGAAATCTGACGACACCCTAGCACCAATGCCATGACACCCGTGCTTAGAACTGACCGCGCAGAGAATCCCCGCGACACCCCAGGATAATTGGATTTCGGCCGAAACTCCTTCGAGACACCCCAGTTGAAAGCTCACGACACCCTAGCTTTAAGGCGACGACACCCGTGCTTAGAACTGATCACGGAGAGAACCCCGCGACACCCCTTGTCGAATTCGGCCGAAACTCCTTCGCGACACCCAGTTGAAATCTCACGACACCCTAGCACCAATGCTATGACACACGTGCATTAACAGTGAACCCACGGGTGTCGTCGCCTTAAAGCTAGGGTGTCGTCAGATGATAACTGGGCTGTCGTATTTTTTAAACCTTCATGTCCTAAATCCTAATCCTTTATCAGCATATATTGACAACTAAATCTATGGATATCATTGTTCATGACTGCGTGCCTATATTTTCACAGTTGATGCTGAAATTGTAGATCGGAAAGAAATCGATAACACTCCCGGCCGTGCACCTTCACCCGTCGCTCCAAATGCAGTGGATGATATTGTAGTTCCTCAAACTGGGATGGAATTCAATTCAGCCGATGATGTATATACGTTCTACAATGGATACGCGAAACGAGTTGGCTTTGGAATCACAACAGTGTGTAGCAGGGCCAACAACAAAAAACAACTTTGCTTCAAGCACCTGGCGTGTTGGAGGCAAGGAAAATCCAGAAAATCAGAGAAGAGTATGAATCATAGGGATACTGGGAAAGTTGGTTGTATGGCATCCATAAAAGCAAGACTGAATGCTACAAGTGGTAAGTGGATTTTGGATGAGGTTTCTCTAGAACATAACCATGGGCTGTCCATAACATCAGCTGGTTATCTACGGTCGCATAGGAGGATCAGCACACCAGAGAAGGCAGAGATCAGCAATTTACATGCCGTGAATGTTCCGACGACTCAGATATACTCTGCCATAGCAAGGAGAAAAGGGGGCAGAGGACAATTGGATTTCACCGAGAAGGATGCTCGTAACTTCATTTGTCGCGAACGTCAGTCTAAGCTGAAAGAAGGAGATGCTCAGTCGATGGTAATTCATTTGCCGAAATGCAACTCAAAATCCCAATTTCTTCTATCCTTAGACCTCAATGATAATGGTCATCTGAGGTCTGTCTTCTGGATTCATCCAAGGTCAAGATTGGCATGCACATACTTCGGTGATGTTCTAAGCTTTGACTCAACTTACTTGACAAACAGATATCAAATGCCTTTTTGTCCATTTGTTGGGGTCAACCATCATGGACAGTCCACCTTGCTTGGATGCGCATTGTTGTCTGATGAGAGTACTGAGACATATAAATGGGTTTTTCAGGCATGGCTGGATGCAAATGGGGTTTTTCAGAATCGAGATCCTTGACAATGGCTGCATCAAATACATGAAATATGATCAAGGAAGCTGGCAACTGTTGTGTATATTCGTTAAGTCATATGAAATGATTGAAGTCGATGGAATCGGCAAGGAGATAAGATCAAAGATTATATCGTGTCATCACGATAGAAATATTGAGGATGTCAATGCCAAGTGCGATCCTTTCAGTTCAAGGGGTACCTGTGTAGGCATGCCTTGTTGGTTCTTCATCAAAGTGACGTATTTCGTTTACCAGATAAATACTTCTTGAAGAGATGGTGCAAGGACATGAAATACCAATTCGACGAATTCGACTGCAATACTGAGGGTTATGATAAAAGCACACGAAACTCACGGTACGCAGTGACAATTTTTTAATTGAAATGTCTTAATATTTGTTTCGTTAATATTATGTTAATGATTGTAGATATAGTTTGCTGAGTCATCGGATGACGAAGCTCGCAGAGATAGCCTCCATGTCTGAAGATGCATTTAATGTAGTGATGGATGGTCTAACACCTATATTCAAAATTGCCGTGGATGCCAACTGCGCAGCTAAACCACGTACAGAGCTTGTAATTCAAGATCCTGAACAAATTAGGACGAAAGGTCGCCCGAGAGAGAACAGATTAAAGAGTGGAGTCGAGAAGAAGTCAAAAAGATCAAGGAAAAATCAGGTCAAGGAAAGAGCTGCTTCAAGCATCAGGCAGACTTGTTTGCAGTCTATTAATACGAAGAGGACCTGGAGAGAATTGTTCCGCCTTCAGAAACTTTGATGGACGAATTTGATGCTTATGTATTGAGTCAACTTACACAAGAGCATATATAAAACACGGGTGTCGTAACTTTTGAACTAGGGTGTCTTGGTCGCAAATGAAGTGCTTTCAAAATAGGTGTCTATTTCAGTAAAATGAATGCTTTTAGCGCAACGACACCCCAGCTCTTGACTAACGACTCCCTAGCTCTTGCGCGGTGACACCCGAACGGCGGAAACCTACGACATCCCAGTACTCGCGAACACCGAAGATTTTAGCGCGACGACACCCCAACTCCTGGCTAACGACTCCCTAGCTCTTGCGCGCGACACCCGAAAGGCGAAAACCTACGACATCCCAGTACTCGCGAACAGACACCGAAGATTTTAGCGCGACGACACCCAACTCTTGGCTAACAACTCTAGCTCTTGCACGGCGATACCCGAACGACGGAAACCTACGACACATCCCAGTACTCGCGAACGGACACCGAAGATTTTAGCACGACGACACCCCAGCTCTGGCTAGCGACTCCCTAGCTCTTGCACGGCGACACCCGAACGGCGAAACCTACGACATCCCAGTACTCGCGACACCCCAGCTCTTGGCTAACGACTCCCTAGCTCTTGCGCGGCGACACCCGAAAGGCGGAAACCTACGAGACATCCCAGTACTCGCGAACGGACACCGAAGATTTTAGCGCGACGACACCCCAGCTCTTGGCTAACGACTCCCTAGCTCTTGCGCGGCGACACCCGAAAGGCGGAAACCTACGAGACATCCCAGTACTCGCAAACGACACCGAAGATTTTAGCACGATGACACCCCAGCTCTTGGCTAACGACTCCCTAGCTCTTGCGCGGCGACACCCGAAAGGCGGAAACCTACGAGACATCCCAGTACTCGCGAACGGACACCGAAGATTTTAGCGCGACGACACCCCAGCTCTTGGCTAACGACTCCCTAGCTCTTGCGCGGCGACACCCGAAAGGCGAAACCTACGAGACATCCCAGTACTTGCGAACGGACACCGAAGATTTTAGCGCGACGACACCCCAGCTCTTGGCTAACGACTCCTTAGCTCTTGCGCGGCGACACCCGAAAGGCGAAAACCTACGAGACATCCCAGTACTCGCGAACGGACACCAAAGATTTTAGCGCGACGACACCCAGCTCCTGGCTAGCGACGACTCCCTAGCTCTTGCGCGGCGACACCCGAACGGCGAAAACCTACGAAGGAATGAATTGAGGACACATCTGCTCGCAATATAAAATTTATGCATTTGCATTAAATATTAATCAGTGTTAATATGAATAAATTACATTCAATTTTCATTCAAAGAAGAATAAAAAAATTAAGAACATTTTTCGACAATGTCGCTAATCTTTTTGTTCAGGCCCTCTCTCAATATCGTCGCAGCTAAGTGTCGCCGGTAATCTCTGACTTCCTCATCCGTGAAATCCATCTTCATATCAGGATTGTCCATCGAGCAAGACATTCCATGTATCTCAGACAGTATAGGCCGCAATCCAGCGATCCGGTCGGTTGGCTTGGGCAATCCGAAATCTCTTTCGGCCAAGTCATCGCTTCCTTCTTATCGCAGTAGATATGGAATATGTGGCCTAGAATTGTATGCCATTTCCTTGCATTGGCCTTGTACTTGGGGTTGCGTTTCATTGAATTCAGGTGCATGAACACCTTTCTTTCCATGTCGACAGCAACCAAATGCCAGTGCGAGTTATCAGAGTTTATTATGGTGAAAAGAAACCGGAATTGGGCCTTATCTTCATCCGATACATTGTCAAATATCGAGGCCCCTGATGATTCCAGCAAGTTCATGAGCAGGTGATGAGGAAGTCAGACAAGAGCGGATACGAAAACTGATGCAAATATGCACTTATGGTATCGGTCAGGATGCTCTGTCCAGTTGCGCATCAGAAACTCCTGGCCGGCAATCAATTATCTGCCAATGCAATGTAAACCGATTAATATAATTCTAAAATCAACAACTAGAACAGGTTTCTTGATATACTTACATCATCTATTATCATTTCATTGTTAATGAGATCTTGAAGATTTTTTCTTGTTACAACGCCAGAAAATATATTGGTGTAGACGATCTCGTCGGTTAGTCATTCGCTCAAAAAATTTTGAATAATTATTTGGTCATCTTCGACCGTTGTGTTGGGCTTTGACATGCCCACTGTCTTCGCCGACTTTTTAGGACGGGTTGTCTCATAACATTCTCCGACGACCGTGGATGCCTTACGCTTCCTCGGCTCTTTTTTAACCCTCCTAACAAGCGAAGGCACTCCAACGATTTCTATGTCCATATTATCACCCTTTGGCGCAGGGGTGCCAAGTTTATTATCGGATATGGACTCTTCTTTATTTTCATTCCCATGCTCTGTTTTATCATCCAATGAATCCCCCTCCAATCTCTTCTCCTCTGCTTTTGCATTCCCTGTCTCAATTGGACACTCGGATGAATGGTCCTCCTCCATCTTCTTCTCCTCACTATTTCCATTACCAGGCTCGCGGAGGACCAACTCCAGGGAATGCACCTTCTCTGTTTTTCCTCCCTTGTCCTCCTCATTTATTGCATACTTTCCTTTCTGAGCAGTGAATTGAGGAGGCTCTCAGCAATGGACAGCCTGTGCCTGACATCTCGAGTTGATCCTTAACGCACTCCAATTCAGTCCTCAACTCGGCACATCCTGCGCAGCTATCCGTTGGTTGTGGGGCGCATGGTATCTGTTGGTTGAGGGGATGCTACATTCTGCTGAGTGAGAAGCCATGCTCTTCTGGCAATGGTACAGTAGCTCCCTCCATCTGCAACGCAAGATGATAACAAATTAATATTAAGTGAACATATTGACGCATTAAGTTGAAAAATGGTCAGAGCAATGGAGCAATGTACTAGATTACCAAGTCGTGAGGCTGCAAGTCGGCAACCCGAACCGACTGGATCTTCATTTGGTGGTCATACCACTTCAACAGCCGGGGCAGTTTATCAGGGTATGCTGGTTCTCGCATTGATGTATGCTCGAGGAACCACGCCTGAACATGATATTTTTTGGATATTAAATAATGTAATATTAAAAAAAATTATAGTAAGAACATACTTATGCATCTCAATAATCCTTACCACCAGTGCTGCCGAGCATCCGAACAGGGTAGGCTGCCTCCTAACTTTTTTTGCATTCTTTGAGTGGACCGGCTCCTCGGAACGCAAGCAAGCAGCTATTTCTGGGAGAGCCAGAACAATCAACTCCTTCAATGCCGAAGCCCAGTCGATGCTATCCAGTTGACTTAAGTCATCCAAGTGCTGGATGAGATACCGTGGACATCTCTGATTAGACTTTGGAGCCAAAAACATGGCCAACATGTATGCGATCCAAAGTCGGACGGTGTCCTCGACATCCTCCTGTACCTTAGATGATCGGAGTTGAAATATTAACTTCTCCAAACCTTCTTGGCGAAGATCTAAACCCTGGCCAAACCGTCTGAACAACCTTCCGTTGAACATTGGCTGGACGTGTCGATCTTCTTCCCATGAGCTGGAAGTCCAAGAATGAGTGCGACTTCGTCGGCACTGAATAGAACTGGCTTTCCACCGAAAATGAACTCGTCGCCTCCATTGTGACATCTTATGATGTCTGCTAGCAGTCGCCCGTCGACTGTGAACGTCTGCATGTCGACGAAGGCACCAAATGGGTCCTTCGAATAAGTTTTGTATGCCGTCTAGTGAACCCCATCTTCCAAACCTTCTGAACGTATACGGCCGGCCTGCAGCTATTCTTAAACAGCTGGGAAGCCTTCACTGGGGGGACTGGAACAATTTTATTGTCAACTGAAACAGGGGGTAAGACATAAGACATACTTGTCATGAAATTTTAAGAGAGATGTCATAATATTTTAACATAGTGATAAACATACCTGAAGGAGCCGCATCCTCATTCGAACGAAGAACCATGTCCTTGCATTGTTCCGCCATTTTCTCCGTCTGCTTCTTCTTTGTTCGCGGTCTTCGTCCACAAACGAAAGCACTCATCTCCATGAATGAAGTATACGGAAGAATGAACTATGGAAGAAATTTAGGAGGGAAAAGGAGACCAGTGGCTTCTCGAGCAAGAGATGAAGGATGGCTTCTGGAGCAAAACGAAGATGGCTTCTCGAGCAACAGACGAATGAGTGCTTTTTCTAGGGTTTATGCCGACCTCAGAGAAATACGAAAGGACACCCGGATCGCCACGATCACATCATAGTGACCCGCAAACCCATAGGAACTGCCCACGTTTTGCAACTTTTCTCGAAAAGATGGCATGGCTGAGTTACTAGGGTGTCGTCGAATTAGTACTAGGGTGACATCAAATTCCCGTCTTGTTCAAGCATGGGTGTCGTCGCCTTAAAGCTAGGGTGTCGTGAGATTTCAACTGGGGTGTCGCGAAGGATTTACGGCCGAATTCGAACTAGGGTGAGCGGGGACTCTCTATGTGGTCAGTTTTAAGTAAGGGTGTCGTTTCCTTAAAGCTAGGGTGTCGTGAGATTTCAACTGGGGTGTCGCGAAGGATTTACGGCGAATTCGAACTAGGGTGTCGCGGGGACTCTCTATCTGGTCAGTTTTAAGTAAGGGTGTCGTTTCCTTAAAGCTAGGGTGTCGTGAGATTTCAACTGGGGTGTCGCGAAGGATTTTCAGCCGAATTCGAACTACTAGGGTGTCGCTGGGATTCTCTTCGTGGTCAGTTTTAAGCACGGTGTCGTCTCCTTAGAGCTAGGGTGTTGTGAGATTTCAACTGGGTGTCGCGAAGGATTTTCGATCGAATTCCACTGGGGTGTCGCTGGGATTCTCTCCATGGTCATTTGTAAGCACGGGTGTCGTCGCCCTAAAGCTAGGGTGTCGTGAGATTTCAACTAGGGTGTCGCGAATGATTTACGGCCGAATCGAACTAGGGTCGTTGGGATTCTCTTCGTGGTCAGTTTTAAGCACGGGTGTCGTCTCCTTAGAGCTAGGGTGTCGTGAGATTTCAACTGGGGTGTCGCGAATGATTTTGGCCGAATTCCACTGGGGTGTTGCTGGATTCTCTCCGTGGTCATTTGTAAGCACGGGTGTCGTCGCCCTAAAGCTAGGGTGTCGTGAGATTTCAACTGGGTGTCGCGAAGGATTTACGGCTGAATTCGAACTAGGGTGTCGCTGGAATTCTCTCCATGGTCAGTTTTAAGCACGGGTGTCGTCTCCTTAGAGCTAGGGTGTCGTGAGATTTCAACTGGGGTGTCGCGAAGGATTTTCTGCCAATACCACTGGGGTGTCGCTGGGATTCTCTCGTGGTCATTTGTAAGCACGGGTGTCGTCGCCCTAAAGCTAGGGTGTCGTGAGATTTCAACTGGGGTGTCGCGAAGGATTTACGGCCGAATTCGAACTAGGGTGTCACTGGGATTCTCTCCGTGGTCAGTTTTAAGCACGGGTGTCGTCTCCTTAGAGCTAGGGTGTCATGAGATTTCAACTGGGGTGTCGCGAATGATTTTCGGCCAAATTCCACTGGGGTGTCGCTGGGATTCTCTCCGTGATCATTTGTAAGCACGGGTGTCGTCGCCCTAAAGCTAGGGTGTCCTGAGATTTCGACTAGGGTGTCACAAAGGATTTACAGCCGATTTCAAACTAGGGTATCGCTGGGATTCTCTCTGTGGTCAATTTTAAGCACGGGTGTCGTCTCCTTAGAGCTAGGGTGTCGTGAGATTTCAACTGGGGTGTCGCGAATGATTTTCGGCCGAATTCCACTGGGGTGTCGCTGGGATTCTCTCCATGGTCATTTGTAAGCACGGGTGTCATCGCCCTAAAGCTAGGGTGTCGTGAGATTTCAACTGGGGTGTCGCGAAGGATTTATGGCTGAATTCGAACTAGGGTGAGCGGGGACTCTCTATGTGGTCAGTTTTAAGTAAGGGTGTCGTTTCCTTAAAGCTAGGGTGTTGTGAGATTTCAACTGGGGTGTCGCGAAGGATTTTCGGCCGATTTCGAACTAGGGTGTCGCTGGGATTCTCTCCGTGGTCAGTTTTAAGCACGGGTGTCGTCTCCTTAGAGCTAGGGTGTCGTGAGATTTCAACTAGGGTGTCGCGAATGATTTTCAGCCGAATTCCACTGGGGTGTCGCTGGGATTCTCTCCGTGGTCATTTGTAAGCACGGGTGTCGTCGCCCTAAAGCTAGAGTGTCGTGAGATTTCAACTGGGGTGTCGTGAAGGATTTTCGGCCAAATTCGAACTAGGGTGTCGCTGGGATTCTCTCCGTGGTCAATTTTAAGCACGGGTGTCGTCTCCTTAGAGCTAGGTGTCGTGAGATTTCAAAACGTTAAGACAAAGCATTAGTTGAAAACCCACGACACCCTAGTAGAAAACCCTATGTCAAGATCATAAACCACAACAACCTCATAACGAAAGAATGTTTTGTGCTGCGGACGACATTTTCTCCAGAAGTTTTTGTACAAAGACTCCAGTAGCCAGGTATTCCAGCCTCAAAGCTGAAATATTTTCTTTCGACCGGAGTCTCAGAGCGAGGGCGACGGTTCGTGCTCAACTGATTCCGGTGATGCTTCCGAAATCTAGAGCGAGGGGGAAGAAAGAGTTCTTCTTGCAGAGATGAAATCCAACGTAAAATAGCGCTAGGATGGAGGGAAAGGGCATTTTCGTCTGCACGCTAATTTCAAAAAAAGGCAAACTGCTTTAAATGCCTGTCACGTTCAGAACGTTACATCGTAGCAGGGCCATACCGCCCGGCACCGTCATCCACGTAGGCTCCACGTGGACCAATCACAAGATGCGGTGCAGCCCACGTAGGCCTTACTGCACCCGGGGCGGTGTACAAAGACTTTTCCTTTTGCAAAAAGAACCAAAGCCGCACCATGGGCCAATGGACGCACTGTTGCGGTACTGAGGACCGTAACGGTGTGCCCATTGGGTCAATAGTTAAGCTTTTGTTTTAGTGTGACTTCATTTTAGATAGAAAAAAACATACCGCACCGTCATTCGATGGAATGAGCAAGTATTGATCAAATTAATCATCCGTTTGCATCGATATATATACGATAGCTTAATAAATTTTATCATCCATTGTACATGCATTGGCATGTATGGATAATTAATCCATGGTGGTGTAGCAAAGATTTTTTTTTATTAACACCAATGTAGGGTGAGTCAAACCCGATATATCAAAATATAATATTTGTGAAAGCGCAGGCGGACACGGATCTTCCAGCTCCCAACTCCAAAAGCCAGAGTGATTGGCCACTCTGGCAGCGATTCAGTCTGCCGCAGCATTGGCTTCCCTGAGATATGCCAAATATAGACACAATGAACGCCCTGCAGGAGAGAATGAATACCATAGATCAATGGGTTGGTAGGCATCTAATCGCAGTGATCCTTGCGCAGCCAGCGAATCACTGTAATAGCATCCCCCTCAATAATAAGGCAACTAGCGCCAAGACTACGAATGACAGAAGAAATACTAGCCCAAGCGGCATACAGCTCTGCTAAAGGCACCGAGGAGTCAATATGATAAAAACACCCAGTAGCCAGCATCGCACCATTGGACCCTCTAATCACAAAACCAGACCCAACAGCTCTACCATGAGCACTCCCATCAAAGTTGATTTTGATAGACCTTGAAGGTAGGAGCTCCCAAGAAATGTAGACCGTACATCGATGCGCTGCCGAGGCAGCATGGGAACCCCAGGGGCCAAGGCTATCAGTATCAAGAACAGTCCGACAGAAAGTGTACTCGACTGATAAAGAGAAGGCTGTCTTGACAACCCCATGTAAAGGAGCAGACTCATCAGTAAACACAAGCCGGTTCCGGGATAACCAGACTTGATAAGCAATATTATCCCTCATCGTAGCCTTCTGAAGGATACTCGTCCCCAAGACCTGTCTGATCAAGCCGAGGAAGGAGAGAGAATAAGAAGTAGCACCAACATTCCAAGGTCGGTCGCCAGCAATCCGCCATATATATCCAGCTCTGGAACAGGTGAAAATAGCATGGTCAACCGTCTCCTCCTCATTATAATATAGTGGGCACATAGGTGGGATGCTCAAGTCTCGCCCAGAGAGCACAGAACAAGCAGAAAGATAATTCCGTGCAATCTTCCAAACAAAAAGATGGACCTGAGGATGAATGGGGAGGTGCCAAATCCAAGCCACTCCAAGGGCTTCTATGACTGTGGTCTATAAATCCTGAGGAGGTCCCTAATAGGAGCACGGGCCAAACAGGATCACCGCCAAACCCTAATGTAGGGGGTATTACCCGGGACAAGAAAAATAGAAAGAATGCGACTATAAAGATCGTCCCCAAAGAGTCTGGACAGCAGAGGGGAGTCCCAGGAAGAATGATTCCGAGCAGTGAGATCACTAACATGCAACCCACTAGGAATGGCAGTGCTGACAAAGGTAGGCCATCGAGACAAGGAAAGATCAGCAATTCAGGTATCCCGAACAACATCCACTGAGACTCCATCGCCAATCATCCATGATATACTGTTCAGGATAGCCGAAGCATGCCGACAAACCTCTTTTCAGAAGAAAGAATGCCCCTAAGAAAGCAGTGGATCAGCAGAAGAAAACCGGTCACCGTATTTGGCACGCATGAATGAACTCCACATACAGTGTAGATCAAGCGGGAATCGAGTGGCATGCCTAGCAATCAACGCCTTCCTCCTAACAATAAGGGACTGGATCCCAAGCCCTCCCTCAGCAATCGGCAAGCAAACAGTCTCCCAAACTAAAAGATGAACGCCATGACCATCCTGCCTCGAAGCCTAGAGGAAGTCCCAAAAGTATCTCTCAATCCTCCTCAAATAAGTCAAAGAAATAGCAGCATTAGATAATAGATAGAGAGGAAGAGAGGAGAGCATCGATCGTAAGAGAGTAATCCTTGCCATCATAGAGAGCCCAGTGACCTGCCACCCATTCAACCGATTGTGTACCGCCTCTTCAGGTCGCAAAAGTCTAAAATCCTTGGCATGTTCCCAGTTATGGGTATCCCCAGATAGGATAGCCAATCAACCTGCATCGAGATGCCCATGATATGCAAGATAGGCTCCCTCAAGATCGCAGCCACTGGCTAAAACAAATAGAGGATTTACTCAGGTTGACTTTCTGACCCGAGGCCAGGCAGTAAGACTGAAGGATAGTGGCGAAAGTGGTAGCATTACTGATAGTAGCTCTTTCCAAGATAATGCGGTCATCAGCAAACAGCAGGTGGGACAATGAGGGTCCCTGAGGACCCGCCCTGTAGGGATCAAGAGAAGAGCCCTGCTAAGCCTGACGAAGAGCTTGAGATAAAGCATCAGCCGAGAGGACAAATAGAAATGGGAAAAGAGGGCAACCCTGTCTCAACCCGACCTTAGAGTGGAAGTAATCAGTCTGGGCTCCATTAATGAAGATAGAGAAGGACGGTCGGTGAACGCAAGCCATGATCCAGTCAATAAATAGCTCATGGAACCCGAACTCCAGAAGAGCATGGTTCAGGAACTCCCAACACACTATGTCATAAGCTCTCTCCATGTCCAGCTTAACAGCCATGAAGCACTGACCACCAGTTGCTCTCTTCAGATCGTGCATAAATTCTTGAGCTAACAGAGCATTATCAGTGATACTGCACCCTCTGAGAAAAGCCCCCTGCTCCGAAGAAATGAGACGAGGAATAACTATACACATCCGAGCAACCAATAGTCGGGCATATCTTATATAAGGTGGTACAGAGACTGATAGGCTGGTAGGGCTGAGAAGAGAGAGCATCCGGCCGTTTAGGCACTAGAGTGATGAAAGTATAATTCCAATCAGAGGGAATCACTTTCATCTGAAATATGAGCTGGATCCCCTCCACAATATCCTAGCCCAAAATACCCCAATAGTGAGTAAAGAAGAAAGAGAAAAATCCATCAGGCCTAGGGGCCTTATCAGCACCTAGATCTCACAAAGCCATCCAAATATCCTTAGCAGAAATCGATCGGATAAGAAGATCATTTTCCGCATCGCTGACTCTGTTGGGGGACAAAATGGGGTAGACAGGGTGACCATCATCAGTGTGCTTAGTCCATCTAGTCATAAAGAAATAAAATAACTGATCCCTGATCACCTGAACATCCTCATGGATCTGACCTCATCATCAGCTAAACGTCGGATATGGTTGCCCGCTCGACGTTTAAGAGTAGCCCGATGAAAGAATCTAGTGTTACCGTCCCCTGCTTGGATCCACTAGACCCGGGATCTTTGTCTCCAAAAGGTCTCCTACTGCATCAGAAGGGAGTGGTGGAGCGCCAAACTGAAACGAAGGGACGAAAGATCACAATCAAATAAAGACCCTCCTAATCCTCTTTGGCCTGGAGAGTGCTAATGTTAGATTCAATCTGCTCCACTTGCCTCGCAATGTCCCCCACCTCTTCTCTATTCCAACTGGAAAGATGACGTCTAACCAGAACCAGGCGCCTGGATAACCTATAAATGGCATTCTCTCTGACAGAAAGTCTCCAAACCTAAGAGATGATGGACCGAGCAGCATAATAGGATGCCCAAAACTTCTCAAATATGAACTACCTGCTTTGTTGAATAGTAACATCAGTAGAAATAAGAACAGGACAATGATCTGAGGCAATTATAGATAAGTGAGTGAAAGTAACGGTAGGGTAAAGCTGAAGCTAACTAGAAGTAGCCAAGGCCCTGTCCAATCTTTCCTAGACTCTGGCCAAACCCTGTCGATTATTACACCAAGTGAATTGAGACCCCTAGAACCCCAAATCCAAAAGGCCAGCAGAAAATATAAAATGCCTGAACTCAGCACGGCTTGCAGAACCAACGGCTTGCCTTCCCCCTTTCTTCTCAGAGGCCTCTACGATACAGTTGAAGTCACCAGCAACAAGAGAGGGAAATCCCTGGCCAAGAAGAGACTGAAGCTCATCCCAAAAAACTCGATGATCTCGATAGTCTGTACTGGCATACACACCTGATAAAAGCCAAGGAGTAGAGCTACCCTCGGATATAACCATAGCAACTTGATGGCCATAACAGTGAAAAACATCCACTCTAATATTGTCGTTCCTCCACAGTACTAAAATACCACCGAAGAAACTGATAGACTCAACAGCATAAGACTCCTAGGATCTGGACATCAGTCTACGGAATCAAGCCAGACTAGCTATAGATAGCCGAGACTCCAATAGAATACAAATGTCAAAACTATGAAGCTGCAAAAGCCTCCCAAACGAGGAGCGAAATGATGGTTTCAGTGCTCCTCTCACATTCCAGATGAGAATCTTCATTCTAAGGCTTGATTGGGGGGAACCCCAATCGTTACCCCTGACATCTCCTCATCACGTATCCTAGGACCCTTAGCACTGCGGTCAACAATCAGGGTTGAGTCCATAGCCTCAACAGAATCAGTCGGCTGGATGGCCAGCTTCAACAGCAGCACAGCAGACTCATGGGTGCAACACTCCCCCTGAATCGGCTGAGCAGGATCAGATCCGATCCCCAAATCGCCCCCGACCTTGCAGCGGACTTCTTAGGCCCGGCCCAGATAGAATAGCTGACCCTCGGGAAGGATATGAGAAAGCTAAAAAGGTAAAGGATGCCTGCCCACATCCTTTGACAGCAAGAGGGGCCTTCCCTTTTGCTTTAGATGATTTGGAAGGCACTCTCTGTGTCATGGGCTCCATAGGGTGGGCCCACTTAGATAGACCCGAGTTGGATTCCTTGTGGGATTTCGGGCACCCAGACCCTTTCCCAAAGTCAAGTCATTAAATGGATTGGCCTCACTGCTTTCAGACAGAAGGCTAGCAGGCTTCAGACTATCAACAATGTCAATCGGCATGCAATCCTTCGCTTGACACACTAAGAGAGAAAGAGTCGAAGACCTAGACGACATCCCAGGTGAGGAGGAGGAGGTCAAACCCCCGCGCTCAGTGCCTGGAGTGGAGAGAACCCCTGAAGCAGCTGGGGACTGCCCGATCAATCGTCGAGCAAATTTCTTTGGAAGCAGAGGAGGGAGCAGAAGCCGGCTGAGCCACCTCCCTTGACATCGGACTCTGATCCATAGATGGCCTATGACGACGGATCGCAGACATCCAGGGCCCAAACCTGGGAGTAGACGAAGATGATGCCAAATCCCCCGACGATTCACAAGGCCCAGCAAGATGAAGGGAGCCGCAACGAGAATAGAGGCCATCAATGTTCTCGTAAGAGAACTGCTGCCAAAATGGCTCCCCGATCCCACGGACATGCGCCTCTAGCCAGATCCACACGGACGCAAGCACGGGCAAAATGCCCTCGATTCCTCGCTTTGGTAGATTCGTCCGCGAACAGGAAATCCCCAGCAACCGATAGAATTGAGGATAAGATGTTCTCAGCCCAGAATTCCATAGGAAGAAGGGGAAGGCAGACCCAGAGCAAAGCTTGAAGCAGAGTATCCACGGCTGGAATGAATTCAAGCATCCAATCCATAGTCACAAGCACTTGGCATTAACCACCCAGGGCCTCTCAAAGACTAAGGCTTTGGCCTGGGGGCTAGAGAAGCGAAGAATGAAGTGCTGGTGAGCCATGGAAATCGCTTCAACATTCCTCGGAATACCAGCGCGATGGAGTTCCCTAACAATCGCCTCCAACGGAACCCACCAGGAGAGACACCGAGCAAGGATCGCCTGAGACCCCTAGCTGCAAGCCTCATCCTCAGCGACTGAACCGAGACCCGAATGATGTTTGGGAACAGTCGGATAAGCTCCTCCATCGGGGAAGGCGATGGGGCAACCCACTCAAAACGACCAACTGAAACTCGATGCCACGGTCCACCGGTCCTTGACGTGTCGGACCCTATCGGAGTGGGTGCGGAAGACTGAGACATAGGTTGGCCATAGGAGATCGGAAATACTAAAGCAGGACATCGGAGATCAGAGAAGACGAAGATACAGCATGAATCTTAAAGAGCTATGAGAACACAAACTAAGGTGCTTTAAGAATTGGGTGTGCTAAAGTACTGTAGCAAGGTACTGTAGCACCAATACCATGTTTCTATTCCTCCTCTCACCGACGCTCTTTTTCAAACATACCTATGCTCGTTGAAAGCTCGGCGAAACTATAGAAAAAGACTTTTTCTTTTAGATATTGAGGCAAGATGATTTGTTGCAGCTTGAAATTGACCGATGCCCTGTTTCAAAGTGGAAGCAATTAGTTGATACTTGTTGGGCAAGGAAAATAGCCATGGATTGAGGTGGGACGGGGCATGGTTGGTCCGTTTCCTTGGGCAGTAAGTTAGCTTTGTTTATTTTCCTTCTGCTGTGGGTTTGGACTTTTGACCATCTAGTTCAAATTTAGATACGTAAGATACTGACTCATTTTTCAAACCGGTGCCAAAAGGCACCGGTTTTAAACGAAAGGTACGGGATGAAAACTTTTTATGAAAATGCTGTTAAAGGGGAAAACGTCATTTCAAATGGCGTTTTCCCCCTGCTTAGTCAGCACTGAGGCTCGGCCCTGTCAGCTGGGGTGCTGATAGGGATCAAGACAAAATCGCCACATGGTGTGGCGATTTCAGAAATGAAATCGCCACACCATGTGGCGATTTCATTTCAGGTTGGAATCACCACATGGTGTGGCGATTCCAACCCTATTTGAAATCGCCACATGGTGTGGCGATTTCATTGTTGAAATCGCCACACCATGTGGCGATTTCAACTCAGGCCCCCCGACCAGAGAGCCTCCGATCGGGGTTGTTTTAAAGGGCTTCCAGCCCTTTTTCATCCGCTCGCTTGAGGCCTAAGTCCGACTTGCTTGAAGTTCCTTTGCTTGCCGGAGAGATTTGGGGGATTCTGTCAAGGTAGATACACATTCCATTCTTAAACTGATTTTTATATGCATGAGATGTGTGTGTATACATTCCCTCATATAATTGATATTAATATATTTTTTTTGACAAAGAAGAAAGCAATATAGATGTTTTATTTTTGCTATCATCATGAGAGATTAAATGTTCCATACCTTGAACCAATATGTGCTAAATGCTACTAAACACACATCTCATGCATATTTAAATTTTTTTGTTGTTTGTTGCTGATCAGAGATAAATTTTGATCACCTTTTTTCAGATGGAAACTGTACGTGTTTTACTATATTATGATGGATCAATTGAACATGGTGGCCAAGAAGGGATACATTATAATCAACCTCCTCGTAAATGTTTGAAATTGAGTACGGGAACATGCTTCGCTGAGTTGGTTGATCAGATACGTACAGTTCTAACAATTCCAGAACAGAGACATATCATCAGATTGATGTGGAGATCTCCACATTGCATCAAAAATATGTGCTTCTTCCAATTGAGGACGACGACGATGTGGAGCACATGTTGACATTTCCCTCGAAGTTTCCAGAATATCGATGTATTGAAGTCTATGTGTTAAAGGATGATGTTCCTGAGCCATATAGTGTTGGTCATGTAGAGAATGTTCGAGACAGTTCTCCTATTGCCCAGCAGCAGGAACAGGTTAGGCCTATAGTGGATTTCCCAATGATTGAGGGAATGATGCCAGCTGTACAAAGTGATGATGTGGTAAACAATCAGTGTAATATTGATAGTCGGGGAATGGAGTCAGACGAAAGTGCAGATGATGACTATTGGCCTGAACATGACAACTCAGAAGAAGAGTCATATGAAGATGAAGAGTCATATGGAGACGTGATAGTTCATGACACTGGCTTTAGTTCGATTCCTGCATACACTCATCCAGACCCTATTCCAACTCAGGTACATGATCATCAAGCCTTTGCATATGAACAAGTTCCAGAATTTTATAATGAGTTAAATTTGCAAGATGGTGGATGTGTCAGTACTCCAAGAGAGTTGCCCTTCAAATCTCAATTTTGGGATCCATCAATGACTGAGTTTGCTAAAGGATTATTGTTTAATACTAAAGATGAACTGAAGAGAGCATGTGAAATGTATCACATCAAGAAGCATCGCACATATAATGTGGTGGAGTCGAAGAAACTATTCTGGTCTGTGAGATGTGCCTCTTCAAGTACTGCCCAACGGTGTCCGTGGAGGTTGCGTGCTACCAAGTTGAAGAAGCATGGATTTTTTGAGATCACAAGGTATGAAGGGCCGCACTCTTGTTTATTCAGTAATTTAACTCGGGATAACAAACATATTACATCTCGAGTTATTAGCCATGCTGTTCGACACATAGTGGAGAAAGATCCAAGTGTGAATATTGAAGCTATTATAGCAACCATTGCAGAACAATTTCACTATACAGTGTCATATGCCAAAGCATGGCATGGAAAGCAGAGGGCATTGATTGATATATTTGGTGAATGGGAACCGTCATATGCAAAGCTCCCTAGATACATGCTTGCACTGCAGAATGCTAACCCTGGAACAGTTGTATGTTGGGATTTCTACAGTGAAGCTAGTTCTTCTGAACGGGTCTTGAATTATGTATTTTGGGCATTTCAACCATCTGTTGAGGGGTTTCGGTATTGTCGCCCGGTGATTTCTATTGATGGAACACATCTTTATGGAAAGTACCGAGGGAAGATGCTGATAGCAACAGGCACTGATGCTGGTAATAGGATATTTCCACTGGCCTATGCAATTGTGATGAAGAGAGTACAGCTAGCTGGAGCTGGTTTTTTGCTGAGGCTTAGGAGGCATGTTGTGAAAGATAGAAATGAAATTTGTCTTATATCTGACCGACATCCTGGTATACTAAGTGCCATAGCTGATAATGAAATTGGATGGGCTCCACCAAGAGCTTATCATCGATATTGTTTGAGACATGTTTGCAGTAATTTCAACTCGAGATTCTCAAATGTTCAGTTGAAAAGAGCAGTATGGAAAGCTGGGAGCGAACATCAGCTTCGGAAGTTTAACTTTCTGATGGAAAGGATTAAAACAGTCAATGCAGAGGCTTGGACTTGGCTATCGGAGTTAGAGCCGGAGAAGTGGACATTGGTACATGACGGGGGCTTTCGCTACGGCACATTGACAACCAATCTCTCGGAAGTTTTTAATTGCATGTTGAGGGGAGCTAGAAATGTTCCAATTACTGCGTGTGTGCAGATGACATTTCATCGTCTTGTTAAATACTTCAACACGAGACGCGCAGAAGCCTTAAGGTATGTACAGAGAACCCTAACAACCTTTCCACTCCTCATATTTCGATTAAGATTGCTGAAGGTCAGGCCAAAGCTAATGAGCACAGAGTAACTAGATACAACATGCAAAGAGCTACTTATGAAGTAGTGACAAGGAGGTTCAGTGAAGCTCTCAGGGGTGGAGGAAACGTTCAGACTGTTTCTCTTAGTGACCGTATTTGTTCATGTGGGAAGTGGACAATATATAAATATCCATGTACACATGTGTTAGCAGTGTGCCAGGAGATTGGCATGGACTCAGCGGCTTTTGTTGACGAAGTATATAGTATTCGCTCCTACATTGCTACCTGGGGTGGGGAGTTCAACCCGGTACCACATGAAGACTACTGGTTGCAAACACCGATCACGTGCATACCTGATCGGGATCGTCTTAGGCCGAAGAAAAGAGGAAAGCCAAAGTCTACTCGGATCCATAACGAGATGGATGAGGTTCAGCCTAGAAGAACAAGTCGATGTTCTATTTGCAAGCAAACAGGTCATTCCAGGCGCCGATGTCCTAATGTAACCGGTGGACCTTCGGGATCTTAAATTTATGTACTCTTTAAGTTAACTGGCCATTGTGTGCCTACGATGTACTTGTCTTAGGAACAAGACTCTACTTGGGCCTATGACTTTCATAATTTATGGATGTATTTACTTGATGTCATGTTTGGCTATTGATGATGTGAGTTTCGATTGAGTTTCGGTTAAGTTTCGGTAGATCTTTGATTGAGTTCCGATCAAGCTTTAATTGAGTTTCAACGAATGATATCTTTCTATTTTCATTTGTCACTCAGGCAAAAACAAAAAAATTAATTTCGGACTTCAATGAGTTTCCGGATTTGGGGAGTTTCCGGATTTGGGGGGGTGTTTGGCTCGGGAGCCAATTGCTGACTCTTTAAGCCCCCTGAATTACAAGTCCCATGTGCTGAAGTTTAGGGTTTGGTCTGAGAAAATCGCCACTTGGAGTGGCGATTTCAGGGTTGAAATCGCCACTTCAAGTGGCGATTTCAAAATAGGCAAAAGGCTTGCTTGAAATCGCCACTTGAAGTGGCGATTTCAACCTGAAATCGCCACTTCATTTGGCGATTTCATCTTCTTGAAATCGCCACATGAAGTGGCGATTTCAACCCTGAAATCGCCACTTCATGTGGCGATTTCAGCTTCTACCGCCGGGAGCATTGAAATCGCCAAATGAAGTGGCGATTTCAGTTCTGAATTCTGTTTTCGCCACTTCATTTTTGCTGAAAAACTCGTGCACTTGGGTTTTATGTAAGTAAAGCTGTCAGCTTTGGGTTTTATGTTAGTTGTGAACTTATTGCAGATCCGGAACTCCTTTGTAGAACATTTTGGGTTGATGGATGGAATACATGAATTTCAGATAGTAAGATGCCTTTTCCAACGCCTTGGAATTCGATGGTTATGAACTTGGGGGCTGCAACTTAATAGTGGACGAAGCCACGGGGTGACAGCCGAAACTCCAAACTCTACCGAAAATCAGCCGAAACTAAACCGAAAAACCGAAACTCAACCGAAACTCAACCGAGACTCAAAACTTGACTGAAACTCAACCGAAACTCAACCGAAACTCAACCGAAACTCAGCCGAAACTTCTCCGAAACGCAGCCGAAAGTCAAACGAAACTCAGCCGATACTCGAAACTTGACTGAAACTCAACCGAAACTCAGTCGACACTCAGCCGAAACTCAACCAAACTCAATCGAAAGTCAATCGAAACTCAACCGTAATTGCCAATCATGAAAAAAGTTAATGCATTAGAAGAACACAATCTCATAGAAATAAGATATAACGGATACATTAAAAAAAAGAAGTTTTACATCATATGGTTTTAGTACAATAATCTAGAAAACCTAGGTTCCACATCCTCGTCGAGGAGGTCGGCGAATACGTCCTGTTCGTCGCCTATAGGTCGCCAACGTATAGGAACCTCATCAATCACCTGAGATACCGCCTCCTGCGTGGGGATCGCGCTAGCATTGAAAACATCATGCATAGCAGCATCCTCACATATCTCGGTGATGTCCGCATCGGCAATGTCATCAATGCGATATGCATTGTGATATTAACTGGCAGATGTACCCTCCCCAGCATCTCTCCTCTGCGAATACTCGTGTGCTAATGGGGACCGCATGCAAGAGGGCGATGGAGTATAATGAAATGTCTCCATCATTGGATCAACGTCGGCTCGTGTGAACTCTGGCACCTCCGGATAGTGTGCTGAAGGGGCTGTGCTCCGAACATGCTGATGCCGGACGACAGACAATGTACCATGCGCCATCGACGTCGCGCTTCTCAAAATCTGTAGCCGCTCATCGTCCACTGGGGCGGCTAATGCCCGCTCGAGCTCGATAGTCAACTGTTGAAACCTTTCATGCTGCATACAATATGACAACAAAATTTCATATCATAGCTTAAGAACTTCAAAGTTAAAGATACCCAAAACAAATTTAAAATTAGTACCAGAAACTCATATGAAGTGCCTTCCCCTTCATAACCACTTGCACTATACTCAGAGCGGCCTACACATATTCGAGTGATGCTCCTAAACCAGGCCATATAATCGGGTGTGCATGGGAATCCTGCTACTATAGGCTCTCCCACAATCACATGCTGGCGCCGTGCATTCCATGTTGCAACATAAGTCCCGTGCATGGCATCCCATGCAGCATATGACCTCCCCCGTCGATCAATCTGATGAAGATGTAGCGACGTATCGCATGAACATGGTATGCATTGGCGACATCCAAATTGACGAAGCACCCGATCCGGCAAATGCCATTCAACTACATCAAAACATATCAGCGGGATCCGCGCCGTCCAAATATCCGAACTAACCAAGCAGCTTGGAGGTAAAATAGAGACAACTGCCGCGAGTAAGGACACCATAAGAACTGCATATGAAAAATTTAATTAATCATTATGCAACATAATGAATCGATCTAATTGAATTCCATATAGAACATGACATACCCGTTGTTCAGTATCATCCAACAGATCCAACTGGTCCCTATACGCACATAGTGTATGGGTTGGAATATTTTTCATGTTGTATCTTACGTGCCATCTATACCCCCACGGTGCACCTAAGTGCCAATCATCATCGGCATCCGACGGTCTAGCCTCCGGAATCTCGAGTCTCGTGGGATGGAAAATAGGAAATCGTTCCCATGCCCAAATCTGCATGTTCGGATATTTCAAAATTTTAATTTATAAATAAAATTACATCGATCTCAGACATAAGTATAAAGTGTTTACCTGTAGCAGTGGAAGGTATCCTCCGATGTCAGACTGGGTAGGGCTCGTTGCACGACATAGTGCTCTATATAAACCAGCCAGTGTAGCCGATCCCCAACTTAGAGCAGCAAAAGCCTCCAAGTCTTCAAGAAATGGCACGTACATCAACTTAACTAAATTACCAGAGGTATCCGGAAGAATCACTCCACCAATGATTCGAAGAAGTTGTCCCCTCATAAACTGCTGCACAACCGTATCATCCACATCTTCGTCCAAGTGAAGGTCATGATAGAATTGATCAAAGAATGCTAAACGAAAACGACCTTTCGGAAATGCTTCGACGGGAGGTTCAATACCAAATAACCTCCCAAATATAGCCTGCCACTCCGGAATTGTATGGCGCGGATCTAACCCAGTAACAGCGGAACCATCAATCCGGAGGCCGCTCAGAATACTTACATCCTGTAGTGTAATGGTCGCCTCACCAAAAGGTAGATGAAATGTGTGGGTCTCTTGCCGCCATCTCTCTACCAGTGCAGAAATAAGGCCGACATCCAGTCGAATCTGGCCAATCCGATATATGCCAAACATGCCGACACGATCTAGGTAGTACTGCACTCGTGGGTGTGACATTCCGGTGTCTCTTTCCAGATATGTGCGTCATGCCGACGGCATCTAAGAACCGGTAACTCCTAAAATAAAAATATTTGATACATCCGCATCAACATAAACAATTGTTAATTAATTAAGAACCGTCGATCAATAATACATACCTCGCCTTGAAATATGTTCGTTGATCTATGTAACTCTTGCAAAGTGAGAACAGTAGGATCACGAGGCCCTGGATCTAAGACATTATGAGCCATGTCTTGATAATCTGACAAAAGCAACATTTACAAGCAATCAATAAACATTAAAAGCAACGGCTATTATTTAGATGTGATGTTATGCCATATCTACGTCATATCAGCCGCTATTATTTAGATCTGAATACAACGAATCTTATTTTAAAATATTATACTTTTCTAGATGCATATGTTTAAGCTTAGCTTGCCCAAATATTTTATGCTATGCATATACTAAAATTTAGCAGGTTTTACATACATTTAATGTTTGCTATAAATGTACAGTTATAGCATGATATATAAGAGCCGAATTATAGATCAAATGTGGGACGTTCACATCCATACAACAAAGCAAAATAATTTGTTTATATAGAGTATGGGATATGCTAGATGTCTCTAAACCCACTATTAATCTCAATGTCATATCGATTAACCGATCTAGTTGTCTAGGATTATCGAATCTAGTTGAGAAAATCATATACAAGGGACTTTGTGTACCTTGTAAACTCCCACAAAAAGATGGATTTTCGGTAGAAGGCGAGCAGCAATGGAGAACTCCGATGGTAGGCGAGCCGTGACGGGGGGATCTTTCCGACGAGCCGTGGCGGGGGAAGGACTTAGCCGTGGCGGGGGAAGGACTCTCTCCGGCGAGCCGTGGCGGGGGAAGGACTTAGCCGTGGCGGGGGAAGGACTCTCTCCGGCGAGCCGCGGCGGGGGAAGGAGCTTCAAGCGAGCGGATGAAAAAGGGCTGGAAGCCCTTTAAAAAACCCCCGATCGGAGGCTCTCTGGTCGGGGGGCCTGAGTTGAAATCACCACATGGTGTGGCGATTTCAACAATGAAATCGCCACACCATGTGGCGATTCCAACCTGAAATGAAATCGCCAAAATGAAATCGCCACACCATGTGGCGATTTCGTCCCTGTCAGCACCCCAGCTGACGGGGCCGAGCCTCAGTGCTGACTAAGCAGGGGGAAAACGTCATTTGAAATGGCGTTTTCCCTTAACACCATTTTCATAAAAAGTTTTCATCCCGTACCTTTCGTTTAAAACCGGTGCCTTTTGGCACCGGTTTGAAAAACGAGTCGTAAGATACTTATACAAGAGAAAAATTACCAATGGGGTTCCAGAATGTTCGAAAAAGCCATGGCACCATCCATCTCCATCCTAGGCAAAGGAAAAAGAGGGCTGGGAGAGTCTCTCGGTCGCCCGATCAAGCTGATTTCCAAGGAAAAAGTAGTCCATTCAAGGAGGGAAAAGACTTTATGCATCACCTCCGATATCTAAAGCCATGCATCAGGGGTAACTATTAATTATGCCTTCATGTGCACACATATGTCATGGGCCATTAGACCGCGTGCGCATGGCCAATACACGCATCCGATGCATAGCTTTATGCACCGAAGGCGATGCATAAAAACTTTTCTTTCAAGAAGAAAAGGGCATCTGTGGAGTAGAAAGGGCCTATGGAAGCATACTAGAGAGCAATGCCTAGAGCTTAAACACCTCTTTGGATCCAAGGAAATGGAGGAAAAAATAAGAAAATGAAGAAAAAGTTATAAATTAATTTATTAAGAAAAAAAGTGAAAGAATGAGAGGAAGAAGAATGAGAGTAACCGATTTTCCTCATTTCTTTCTCAACGAGAATAAATTTATTAACTCTCAAAATGGGGGTAACAAAAGAAGAAAAAAATGTTTATGTCGTTTAAAAAAAAAAAACAAAATATACCTTCATTTTTTTCTATTTTTACGATTTATTTTCTACTCTTCATTCTCTCAATTCCTTCAGAAATAATTGCCACATAAATTTTTTTTTCTTTTTCTTTCCCTCATATCCAAACAAGATAATTAATATTACATTTATTTTTTCTTCAATCCATTCCAAATAAGAGAAGAAGAACAATTCTTCCTTCTCCTTCCTCATTCGTTCCTTTTTTTTCTTTTACTTTTTTCTTTCTTTCCCTCCAAAGATCCAAACAAAGCCTAAAATAAAGGCAATAAGAAAAGACTATAGTCACAAGTTATGAAATGTAACCAGCAATTTCCATGTAAGTACAGAAAGCTTCAACCTTGCATCGAGCAAGAAAGAGCTTTCTAGGAAATGAAGTCATGGAGAACTCTATACAAATGCCCTTTCTCTATCATGCGAAGTAACCATTCAAGGTATAAAAAATAAGGATTAAAAATTAGATTGGAAGAGAAATATTATATTCTTTTTCCTCAGTCCAAATTTACTAATCTTTTATGCTTATTGGTTACTAGTTTTTTTCCCCACATATATTTATATTTCTTGTAGTTTATAACTATATAATGCTTGAAGAAATTTATCCTAGCTATTATATGTTGCTTTCTATATCTTTTTGTATAATTGTTCCTCTAAAGGGCTTTTTGGAATCCGATAAGTAGAGTTATAGTATAGCTATGCTTACAACATAGTTAAGTTGCATTTAATTAAATTATATTATAATTAAACTTATACTATTTGAAAGGTTGTAGCTATAGCATTGTAAGTTGAAAGAAGTTTTGTTTGATTTAATATAATAATAAAAGATACAATCATCCTGTAAATAGAGGAATGAACTTACTTTCAATCCTAATTTTTTTTAAAAAATATTTCTTCAACCAATTATGCTCACTTGTGTAATTTTATAATATGATTATCTAATCTTACTAATGTATGATAATTTTATGCTAACTCATACAAAATATTTAATTCATAATTTCTAAATTTTTAATTTGTACAAAATTTAAAATTTTCATGATTAAATATTAATCTAATAATAAAAAAAATTATATAGTCCAAATTTTCATGACTAACAAGAGAGGGAGAGGGAGAGAAGCATGAAAATTAAAAAAATAAAAATAAAATAGGATAGATCACAATATATTTGAGATATCTCATTTGGATATAATCCAATATTTCTAGCTTGCTTTATATGCAATGTCTTAATTCTTAGAAGAGCGGTGATGGATGGAATATGGAGAGGAGAAATAAAATATCCACAAATGAAGGCTTTAAATGAGAGAAATATCTCGAAAGAGGTGTAGAAGAATATAATTTGTGTTTCATATCGATCATCAAAAGGTGAAGAGCTGCGAATGGGGTGTATTTCTATTACATCCCTTATCGACTCTAACTCCTTGCAGGTTGACCTACGGTCCAATTTAGCTATGAAACAACTTGTAGGCTTTTAAGTTTGTAAGTGCAGCTTAACTTACGCAAAGTAATTTGACTTTTTAATATCAAATAAATGAAATAAACCATAGTGTAAGTTGATTTATAATATAAGTTCAACCATAGGATCGCAAACCGTCCCTAAATGTAAATTGTACGGTGGCATTATTGATCTATTGTTGTTGGAGTTTTTTTTTTTTTAAGAACTATGTTTCATTGCATGCTAGGTTTTTTTTCTCAAATATATATTTTGGAGTTGTGTTGTGAGTTTTAGGGGTCCAATAAAAGTATGAGTTGAGCATGGTTTTACGGCAGATATCTCTAATTTTTACCTGTTCTTCCACTTTGTTTATTTTGATGTGCAGCAAATTTTCCTAATTCAACTGTTTCAGCTCATATACTAGTACCTTTTTGCAAGTATTTACATGCTTTAACTCGCTCATTATAATTTTTCTAATGCCAATGCATTATTTTCATATGTTGCAGCTCCAATTTCATTGTTTAGACTAGTCAGTTCAAATTTGGCTCCTTATAGTTCAAAGATCCATATCATTGAGTTTGATCAGTAATTAAGATTTATCACTTTCTAGCTATTATAGAGCTTTCAAATTATTCAAATTGTTTCTAGCCTGCTCTATTTTGTTTTGAAAGTGCTAAATTTTTTATGATCAATAAGTGCTTCTCATCATTTATTGCCTCCAACCTCTGTTTTAACTGAAATGCTTCCTGATTTCTAACTTTTAATTCTCACCCAGGTCCTCGTAGTTAACCAACAACCAGAAGTTTATATTCTTCATTTTCTCTATTTTCACAACAATAATTTTTTTTTATCTTGTGCACAACATTATCTATCTTATTCGACATAGCCTAGCTTTAAAAGCTTATAAGATTTATGGTTTTAGTTTATGCACTTTGCAATAAAAGATGATTTATTATGTAAGTATAAATTGTTATAGCACGTTTATCTATCACATAAAAATTGATTTCTCTTTTATGATTACTGTCTCCAAACTTAGTGTGATATTTATTTTTTGATCAATTTGATTACTAGTCAATAAATATACTTATTTTAATTTCATCTAATAGCTCTCAATTAGTGATTATAAACCTTTATCTAAAAAGGAGATGTTAGCTTCTAGCATTATAATATATATACTAAAAATGATGATGTGTCATGCTTATCCATGATATGATAAATACTATCAATATTGAATATAACGATTCTTATTAGGAGATTTGCTTATGTGTTTGACAATATAATTAAGAAGAGGATCATAAATATAGTTGTTAATCTTAGGCATATGATATTAGAGAGCAATACAATTTGTACGATGTATTGAGAATAAATTGGAGAGCTTTTAGGAAGCTTGATTTCTTAGGTTCGTCGGTTAGAAAGGAGTAGAAATGTCAAAGTGGAGAAGGGATAATTGTTATCTTTCTCTACACCCTGGTTCATCGCTTTAAAAATAAAATTGTTCAACTATACTTTAGGAAATCAAATGAGACAATCAATAGATACTTTAATATTATTCTACATGTTGTATTAAGGCTGCATGAAGTCCTATTATAAAAGCCTGAGCTAATTACAGGTGCATGCACTAATGAATGACAAGTGAAGATGGTTTAAGGTAAGTTCAAGCATCTTTTTAATATCTTTATCAATCAATATGATAACTAAATGATCAAATTCTAAGATAAACTAAGAAATGGATCAAGGAAGATTGAGATTTCTATCAACATTTTACGAGTGCTCATAAAATATATAACTTATTTATATGCTGCTTGATGAGAATTGAGAAGGGCCAGCACATGACAATAAAGTCCCCAGGGATGCCATTTTTCATAGAAATAGGTTGAAGTTTCTCAAGATAATGTGGAGTGAAAATTCAACATTCCAAGTCTTCTATATTCATGATAGCATGCAGTCACTAATGCTAATGCTTTGTTTGCTAGGTTACTATTACCTATGTGACACTACTTACATAAAGTTTAAGGAAGTCTTGGTCTCAATGTTTTGTATACATGGAATCATAGGTTACTTGAATGAGTAGAGATAAAGATACTAATCTAGCATCCCTGAGGAGTACTTTTACATAAAACATTTAAGGATTAGAAATGTAATAAAGAAAACATTAGGCCTTTTTAAAGCTAAAATGGACAATCTTCAGGAGCAGCTCTTAATATCTAATTAAGACTTAATGTAGAATTATTTCTGTTTGTTGCTTGCTACATAATTTCATTAGGAGAAAGATAATTATTGATTTTATTAATTAAGCATACATGAATTGACACTACAAGAAAAATAAAATATTGCGACGCCCAAATGCGTCGCTAATGCGTCGCTGCTATTGCGACGCATTAACGACGCAATGACTACGTCGCTGAAAATATCGTCGCAACCACAATTTGTCGCAATTGTATCGCAAAATATAGCCATTTAAAACTAAATTTTTAAATGCATCGCTAAAAACGCACCAAAATGCATCGCTAAATTTAAAACTAAATTTTAATATTTTAAATATTAATATTAAATATTGCGACGCATTCAATTGCGTCGTAATATTGGGACGCATTTAACTGCATCGTAATATTTAATAATAATATTTCAAATATAATAGCGATGCAATATTAGCCGCTAATGCGTTGCTAATAATTTTTTTTAAAATATTGCGATGCCAGGTTACTGCATCGCAATATTTATTAATAATATTTTAGATATATTAGCGACGCAATTTTAGTCGCTAATGCATCGCTAATTAAATTTTTTTTAAAAATATTGCAACGCCAGATCGTTGCGTCGTAATTTTTAATAGTAATATTATGAAAATATTAGCGATGCAATTTGAGTCGCTAATGCATCGCTAATTAAATTTTTTTAAAATATTGCGATGCCAGCTCATTGCGTCGCAATATTTAATAATATTTTGAAAATATTAGCGATGCATTGCAGTCGCTAATGCGTCGCTAAATAAATATTTTTTTAATAAAATATTTATTTAAAAATTAAAATGGTTAATACAATTTCGTTACATTTAAATATTGATCGAAACATTCTTCACTCATATTGATCCAAACAATAATCATTCAATTTATAAAAATAATAATATATTAAAATTTTGAAGTTTTCATGTACAACATATAAAAAGAAAAAAAAACATCAAGAATCTGAGCGATCACGTGGAGGCTGTGGAGGCTGGAGACTCTGCGACAAGCGGCTAACCATATCCCGCAAATGATGCATCTCATCTCGCATGTCTGCAATCTCCTGATCCCGGCCTCGCATACGATCCTCGAAATCCTGCTCGACCTCCTGCCGAACCTCCTCTGCAATAGATCTCCGAAGGTCGTCTAAACGCTCGGGAGGAATATCACCAGAAACTCGCGAGCTGGAGGCCTGATGGGGAAAATATGTAGAAGCTCTAGTGCCCAGACCATAGACCCTGCGGTCTCGCGGCTGGGCACCAACAGCCTCCAAAAACACACGCCGACTCTCCTCTGCTGAGAGTTCGACGGGCGTCTCCCCATCAGTAGAGTCGACCTGCGATGCCTGGGAGCGAAGCTCCTCGACTCGTGTCTTTAAATTATGAAATCAACAATAAATGAGTTAATAAATTTCTTGAAATAAAATTTTAAAAATTAAACAGATACTACATAAATCTAATTTCTTACCGCAACCTCCCGTGATCGCGTGTCGACCCAGGAACCGTCCCTCCTGGTGTGTGTCGCCCTGAATAGACGAAACTCACCAGGATCTCCGCCCTCCTGCTCAGACTATAATAAAAAAATTGATATTAATACAAATATTTGTAAATAACTAAAATAGTAATTAAAATATTTATGTTTTCTTACCATACGCCGTCTGTGCTCCTGAATCGAAATGGAGCCCGAAGTATGGCGGGAGAGACCCGTGCCAGGACCGCCCTTCTCAGATCGGCGGTTCGTGCTGGCTGATGCGGACCTCCTGCGCCAGCCATCGGACTGCCAGGCCTGCTGCCACTCGTGCCAAATACCCTCTGGCACGTGCGCAGGACGCTGACCCGATGACCTCCAACGATGAAGCATGTCGGAGTATCGGCGTCCCGTCAGAGCCTCCCATGCTGCCCTAATGGCATCATGGCTGGCAGGATCCCACGTAAACTTTTTCTGCATTAAAATAAATAGTTAGTTTCTGAATTTATTAAGATTAAAAAATTTTATATCAGTGATAAATTGTATTTAATAAGTTTACCTGAAACTCAGAAAAATAAAACTCCCTCGTGGCTGGAGATACGTGGCGCCAATCGTAGCCACTGGGATCTGCACGCCTCTGAAATACGGCGCTGATGTGGCTGGATACATGATGCTGCTCAATAAATCTGTTAAAAAAATGCATGTTTATAAGTAATTGACTTAAAAACATAAACAAATATTTTTAATTAGTATATACTTACAGCCCCTGAGCATCAAGTCGAAGTACGGTGCGGCCGATGGTGGAAGAACTCTCGGAGGTATGTGCCGATCGGCTGGATGGTAATACTGCTGGAGAGATCGAAGGCTGTGCGACTGCTGGAGATCCAAACTCTCCATCTCCGACGCTCATGTGATCTGATGCAGCAGGGCTACGTCCCTGCTCACTCCATCTGTCGTCGGTAGATCTACCTCTGCCCGTCATACTGAAAATACTAAAGATTCATACAATTAAATTACGATTAATGATTGACTATGTAAAAATTTAACACTTATAAAAAAAAGTTAAATTTTAAAAAACCTCTATGTTTAATCGGTGTCATTTGTTTCGTGAAATGTTGGTTCAACATCCGATGCCGTATCGGACTGCGATTCAGTTTCATTATCATCGGAAGGAAACCGAACATTTGCATCCGCAATTTCTTGGACATCACCATTTGGATCTCTAAGTGATGTTTCAGGAGCCCTTGTGTCGTCCTCAATTGCATGCATTTCCATCTCATCCTCTTGAAATGCAGGGCACTCGGCTGATTGACTTGATGAACTCTCCTCTAATACGATTGTTGAACGTGGGACGATTTTAGAAACGGCCCACCAATCTCGCTTGTCGTTGCGCAAACTTGGATATCCGCAGTAAAAGACTTGCTGAGCTTGGGATGCAAGGATGAATGGGTCATATTTCTGCAATCTTCGTCGATGGTTCACTTCAACCAAATTGTAGTCGTTATGAACCCTTTTGCCCACAGGAACTATCGGATCGAACCAATCACAACGAAACAATACGGTTCGTTTCATAGGCCAACCGGGATATTCAACTTCAACCACCTCTACTAACTTTCCATAATAATCCTGCATATTTGCTCCAACACTTTCTCCTTTAACACACACGCCCCAGTTCTGCGTGCCTCTTGAAGCTGCTAATCGTTCAATCTGAAATTTGTACCCATTTACAAAATAGCCAGTAGAGGTTGTTACGGTCTTCAATGGCCATTGCGATAGACATTTAATGAAAATATTGTCGGTTGTGGACCATGGACCGTTGACCTATAAATTAATAAGCTATTCACATCCAATTCAAAAAATAATAGCCATTATCGAAATTGATTGAGTGATACTACTCACAAATTCATAAAACCAGTAAGCAAACTCCGTTTCTAATTTCTGCCCAATTGCAACTTGACTGATGTCGGGATTCATCTGTCGTTGTCTATCACAAAACATCCTTATGGGATGAAAAGGATGAAAACTATGTTAGAAATTAAATATTGTGGTATATTGTAATTTAAATTAAAATTTCCAATTTAGCATTGAAGTATACACTTACTCAATATATGGATCGACTTCTCTACAGTTCATTAGGATGTAATAATGTGCTGCATTATACTCCATATCGCTAAGATTTCTTGACTTCTGCCCACCAAATGAACGGCCGATAGCTTTAAAAATTGATATTCTACCGTCATTAGCTTCTCCTTCGTCCACACATACGTCATCGTTACGACCATGATTTCGGCTCCTCGTGTGGACGTGACCCTCAAAGTAATGCGAGGCAAAAGCTGAAACTTCTTCGACCAAGTGTGCATTGCATATAGAACCTTCAACCCTTGCCTTATTACGCACATTATTTTTTAACTTCTTAAGATACCTATATGTAAAGTTGCAACAAAAAATTAACCAATTTTTCAAGCAATGAAATAATATTTGAAATGTCAACATATCTTAATGATGTATATATTTACCTCTCGAAAGGATACATCCAGCGATACTGCACGGGACCAGCTATGCTCGCTTCGTATGGCAAGTGAACCGGTAAATGCTCCATTGAGTCAAAAAAACTGGGAGGAAATATTCGCTCAAGCTTGCATAAAATAATTGGAATTTCCTCCTCAAGCCTTGCCATGGATGCAGAAGTAATGACTGCGGCAGATAACTCCTTGAAGAATAAGCTGAGCTCCGTAATGCCTTCCAGACATGTTGCGGAAGCAACTCACGAAAAGCTATAGGTAATAACCGTTGCATGAAAACATGGCAGTCGTGACTCTTCATGCCGAACAACTTGAGCTTATGCATGTCCACACACCTACCGATATTTGAGGCATAACCATCTGGAAATTTTAACCCTCTAAGCCAGTTACATAAAACTTCTCGTGAATTTCTGTCAAGAGTGTAACATGCTTTAGGATAGGTCCCATCGGCACTCCTTCTCAAATCACCTCTTCTGCAGTACTGATTAAGTTCTTCTCTTGACTTTGCAGTATCTTTTGTTTTTCCCGGGATGTTTAGCACCGTGTTAAATATGTTATCAAAGAAATTTTTCTCGATATGCATAACATCCAAGTTGTGCCGGATGAGATTTGTGCTCCAATAAGGCAAATCCCAAAATATACTTCGCTTCTTCCAGTTATGTTCTTTACATATACGGCCATTTATTCTATCTGCATCCGGTTCCCATGCATACATCAACCCCAAATGCTCTATAGAATCAAATAGATCCGTGCCGGACCTAACCGGTTCGGCAAATTTTGTGACTGCTTTGTTCTTCCGGAAGGCGATCAAGTTACGCCTGTAAGGATGATTTGGGGGCAAGAACTTCCTATGGTTATCAAACCATGACTGCTTACCACTCTTCTGCAATGTAAATGCATCCGAATCATACATGCAATGAGGGCATGCCAGACGTCCAGCAGTGCTCCAACCAGACAACATTGCATATGCCGGAAAATCACTTATTGTCCACATCAAAGCAGCTCTCATTAAGAAATTCTGTTTCATAGAAATGTCGTAGGCTACGACTCCTGTTTCCCACAACATTTTCAATTCGGCCACCAACGGTTGCAGAAAGACATCAATCTTTTCCTTTGGATTTGATGGTCCTGGAACCAAAACGGTTAAAAACATTGCAGTATCTTTCATGCACTTCCACGGAGGAAGGTTATATACAGTCAGTATCACAGGCCAACATGAATACTGTTGCCCCGCTTGACCAAATGGTTGGAAGCCATCGGTACAAAGACCTAATCTCACATTCCTTATATCTTCAGCGAAATCAGGATGATTTTCATTGAAATGCTTCCAAGCCTTTGAATCTGATGGATGCCGCATTTCATCCTCTTTAGATTCATGTTCGGCATGCCATCTCATATCAGCAGCTGTTGCCTCAGATCTGTATAATCTCTGCAGGCGTGGGGTAAGAGGAAAGTAATGCATCCTCTTGTAAGGCACACTTTTCCTCCTACTTGTACCGGCTCCTCCTTCGGTGTTTTTGTACCTCGATTGCCCACAAATCTTACACCATCTCAGCTCTGAGTCTTCACCCCAAAATATCATACAATTGTTCAAGCAACAATCGATCTTATTAACTGGGAGCCCAAGCCCACGCAACAACTTCTTTGTTGCGTAAAAACTGTCTGCGCAACATTATCATTTGGCAAAATTTCTTTGATTAACCCAGCTACAGAATTGAACGCCTTTTCTGATAATCGATGTTCTGCCTTAATATTCAACATTCGAGCAGCTGTAGAGAACTGGGAATGACCCTCACAACCAGGATACAATTCTTGATTTGCAGCACGCAACATATCGTAAAATTGTTGTGCTTCTGGATTTGGTTCTTCCATAAATGTATTCTGATTGAATTCATTACCCGATGCATTCATCACCATTTGTTCATATGTGTTTAAATTCACAAATGGTTCATCTACGGGAATTGACTCTTGTTGGCCTATAACAGCTGCTGGAATATCCTCTGGTTCACCATGACAGTACCAAACATAGTAATCAGGAACAAACCCCTTCTTACACAAATGCACCTTAACAGTTTCCACATCTCTGGCTTTATTCTGACACCTGTGGAAGTTGCATGGGCACCTAATCCTAGGCCATCCATCCATCAGGTTGGCTACATGCAAATGCGATAAATTCTTCCAATCCATTCAGAAAATCTGGATTAAGCAAGCCATCTTTTATCCTTGCATACATCCACGAGCGAGCCCCGCTCATTTTTGACCGACTTATACAAAGTCTGGTAAACCATTAAATGAAACCACAAAATAAAACTATTAGTATTACTAAATATATAACTAAATTATTTCTTGGCACAACTAAGGTTAATAACAACCATTTAAATCATTTATAAGTAAACCAATTTTTTTTAGGCAACTAAGGTCCCTACCATGCAAGGGCGAGCCACGGCTACGATCCTTGGCGTGCTAGCAAGGACCGATGCACAGGTTCATGGCTAATGGGAGGGCTTGAGTTTGTGTC
>UESW01004342.1:115476-141876 GCA_900491605.1 Calamus simplicifolius | reverse complement strand
GAGCGTCTGAACTTGGGATCAAGTCCTGAATGGCTGCATGCTGAGAGGACAGCCAACAAGGACCATATGGCCTGGTTTGATCCCACAGTTCGTATCCTTGCATCTCAAGTACATTGTGATCAAGCCTGTCAAAAAAAGGTACCGATCACTAACTCAAGAATCACCTTACCCAATCTCAGAGACCCAATACGAGAACAAGCATTCAAGCCAGCAATCAATCTCACAAGTCCATTTTATACCCACTCGCTCTCATTTACAAAATTAGTCTTGCCGACTCTTCATAATTACTCATCTGCAAGCTGGCTTCAGTGACCGCATTCCTGGTCACAGGCATTAACCTCGCAGCCTTCCACCTTCATCAATTCAAACAATTCCAAAGCTTTCTCCCACTGTCACAAAAAAAGTTCTCCCGCATCCCCCTTGAAGCATAGTTGGAGAATATCGAATTCCATATCACCATATCTCTATTGGACATCTCATCAAACAGCTTCAGGGCAACCTTCAAATCACTGTAGCATATAACTGATGGAAAACATTAATAATGGAGAAACTATCATCACACTGAAGCTGGCTAATAAAATTAAAGCGTGCCAACTAATGAAAATGTTCAGTTGCTTAAGTTAATCACTTAATCCATGAAATGCAAACAGATAATATGCTTAATGAGTTAATTAAAGACTCCTGGTGCATAAGAAAACATTTCAAAAGCAAGAACCTTTAGAATGTGCCCTGGGAAACATGACAATGATTGAAGCCTAGAATTTATCATGCACCATATGATGTTTAACTCATCTTGAGATGCTTTGCTCAACTCAACTCAACTCATCTAAGCCTTTTTCCCAACTACATAGGGCCGGCTACATGAATCTGCTTCCTCTACTCGGCGACGTTCTAGTCCTTCGCAAAGTTTGATTTAGTAGATTCATATTTTAAGGGATCTGACGGAGTTTTACGTTGGCTGTCAGCTACCTAACTCATCTTGAGATGCTTTGCTGTGATTCATTGATCACAGAAAAAGAAAAAAAAAAACATGAATAGCTAGAAATCAAATCAAAGCTGAAAAGTGATAGCTAGCCATAGAAAACCCACGAATAATGAAATATCAGTTCCTAGGATGACGAGGGTTGCTCATGATTTTGCACAGCTCTCATAGCAAACTCTTGTGCCAGAAAAAAAAGGATATTACTTCAATCAAATTTCTTAGATGATCCTGTCAGATACATGTGATTGTGCCAGTATCTTACACTAGGACGAAATATATGTAGCTGACCCAACTAGTTTGAGATCAAGACTTGGTTGATTTGTAAACTATCCAAGAAGACGGATGAAATATGCAAAAAGTGTGATTGTATGAATTACAAGTGCATGTACACAGGCCACATGGATGTTACACCCCTATCAACAGGATGGCTAATTTCTGCAAATCTTATATACTCAAAAGTGCTATATACATTCATTTATACCTGTATTGAATCTAATGGCACCCAATTAAAATCCTAGCCTGTGTTCAAGACAGACATGAACAAATATCATACAGTCAAATTTCACATTAGCATGTACAGCAAAATACATCTTTTTATCGAAGTGGATGGCAATGGATTCTTGTGGAATCTAGTTTTAACAATTTGATTTCACCATCTGATCATGAAAGTTGATACCAAAGACTGAATGACCTGAAGGATTAATCAGAATTAGCAAGCTGAAATATATAAATAACCATATTATGTCAATAAAATTTACTCTAACAATGACTGCATATACAATACAAGTCAAGAACCTGATGAGGAACATTGAGAAACTGCTCTAAAATGAAAGAGGAAAGCAATTTCACCTGAACAACAAATAGCCATCCGCCTGAATAATGTATATATGGTACCAAAGATTGTGAAAGAATTTGACCAGCCCAATATTCCTTCTCAGTTGCACAAAGATTATCTTGTTAACGCTACAGTAAAATTCCTGCCTTACAAAATGACCAACCAAAACCAGTCCAAATAAGAGCAGTCCAAAGTCCACTTTTAAAATTGCCAAAATCTCACTAGATCAACAGCAAAAGACAGCAATAAAGTTCCTCAACAACTACTTTTCAGTAGCTCCATCCATGTCCATCTTCCACACCAACACCTTGCTCCTCATAAAGGTGCATATTACTATCTTCAAATGATCGCTTTACTTCCTTGGATCCTATATGTGCAGAGAACCTCCCTTTGACAGTATGAGATGAACATGATCATGCATCTTAGACGTTCAAAAATCTAGTTCAAGAAGCATATATTTCATAATGTTTTGGTTACTCCAGCTTTTCTATCTATTACCCAAATGCTTCATCATACCATATCTCCTTATTACCAAAGTATCCAGCATCCCTCATTTGATCAGCCAACCCTCCCAAAAAGAAACTGATATCATTTACCTGCCCTTTTAATGTAATATCTACCTGCAATGGATATAAGTCATTCCCCAAATCCACCAATGAACAACTTGGAGCTTTCTGTATACCCATATCCCTCATTAGTGTCCTGACCTTAGCTAACTCTTCCCAACACCTGGCAGATGCATACATATTAGCAATCAAAACATAGTGGCTGGGATTGTCGGACTTCATCTCTAAGAGTTTCTTGGCAGCCCTTTCCCCAATCTCTATGTTCCCATGTACCCGACATGCCTCGACAAGTGTGGCCAGCATGGCAGCACTTGGCTGCAATGGCATTTGATCAATTATCTCTTCTGCCTTCGTCAACAAACCTGTGCGTCCATACAGATGAACCATGCAAGAGTAATGCTCCACTTGTGGTACAATGTCATATGAGCCAACCATCCTGCCAAAAAGCATTTGCCCTTGGGTTACAAGTCCAGAGTGGCTGCAAGCTGAGAGTATGGCCACCATCGTTATGTGGTCTGGTTCAATTCCACAGTCAATCATCTCATTGAAAAGCTTCAAAGAAGTGATCCCCTTACCTTGCACCCCGTAACCTGCGATCAATGAAGTATAGGAAATTTTATCACGGACTTTCATAAAGTCGAAGACTCTTTGGGCTTCTGACATCCTTCCTGATTTCGAATACATATCAACCAGACAGTTCCATAAGGACTGGCAGCCTTCAAAACCCTGTTTTGCGACATAACAGTGGAGTTCCTGCCCATGCCGGAGAGTTGTGACACGGGCATAGAGGGAAAGAACAGTTACCACTGTAACATAGTTCGGCCATATCCTATGACCAATCATTTGTCGGAAAAGCAAAGAAGCTTCCTCAGCTTGGTCAGCGTGCACAAAACCTGCGATCATGGCATTCCAAGTAACCAAACTCCAAGTTGCACTTGTTCTAAACAAAGTGTAAGCATTACCTGTGTGCTTACACCAAGAGTACATTGTGATCAAAGCATTCTTGACATTCTCTATATTGTCACAATGGATACGAATGGCCAATCCATGAATCTCCTTCCCCAGCCTCACAGACCCGAGTCTAGAGCAAGCCTTCAAACCAATAATCAATGTTATATAATCTAGTGCTGACCCCCTTATCCTTATCTGGGAGATTAATCTAAGCACTTCCATAAAATTACCCGTCTGCAGAATCCCCCCAATGATAGTATTCCAAGTCACAGTGTTCACTTCTGATGCATCAGACATCCGATCCAGTAACTGACAAGCGTCCTCCCACATTCCTTTTGATGCATACCCAGAAATCATGGAGTTCCAAGTAACAACATCCCTCTCAGCCATTCCATCAAACACTTCCCTTGCCAAGTCCAATGCTCCACACTTCACGTACAACGAAACCAAATTGTTCCAAACATACAAATCCCATCCCGAACCTCTGCCATCTATGCTTCTATGTATCACCCTCCCTAATTCCAACTCTCTCATTTCACCACAAGCCTTCAGAACAGCCGAGTAGGTGAACCTATCGGCCCTCACGCTCCTGTCAACCATCTGTTGGTACGCCAAAATCGCATCTTCCCAACACCCATCGCGCACATAGGCGGAAAGAAGAACATTCCACGGCAAAGTTTGCCTTTCTGTCACTCCTTCGACCACGGCACGGGCGTCAGCGAGGAGGTCGAAGGCGGAATAGAAGGACGTCAGCTTGAAAACCAAGTAACGGTTCTCGGAGAGGCCGAGGGAGAGGACGCGGGCGTGGAGCTGCTGGCCCTGGGGAAGCGCTCTCCGGGCGGTGGAGCAGGAGAGAAGGGAGGTGAGGGGGCGGACGAGGAGGCGAGGGGATGAGGAGTGGAGGCGGAGGAGGAAGGAGAAGGCGGCGAAGGCCTGGGAGAGGTGGCCATGGGCGGACAGCGAGTTGATAGATTCTACGAGGTGAGCCGTAGGAGAGGGTGGTGGATTTAATTTGTCCGTCTCCGATGGTGCTGTCGATGGTGGCGGTGGTTTCCTCCATGATCTGGGATGCACTTCTTCTGGATTTGGGGGAGGCTCCTTTCGATGAGGCGGGGCAGGGCATCAAGGCCCAAGCGAGACATTTCCTAATCATTTAGAAGTCCTCCCGCATCCTGTAACACGTGCGATTCGCACGACCGGTTTGGAAGCAAAGAGGCAATTTGCGCAGGCTTTTTTTTTTTTGGATACAAACCGGCGAATATACTAGTCTGGTATGAGTCAAGCCTGATATATCAGAAATAAAATCTGAAGTAAATCCATAGGACATAAGTCAGCGTCCAAGAACCAGAATGATGAGCCACCCGGCAGCGACCCAATCAGCCGCTGAGTTAGCTTTCTGGTAGATATGTCGGACCTGGACACCAGAAGCCTGATGGAGCAAGAAGCTGATGTCACATAATAAAAGGTTAGTAGGCTTAGGGTCGCCCATTTCCTGCCGGAGCCAGCGCACCATTGTAGTTGAATCCCCCTCAATAAAAAAACAGCGAGTACCAGAGTGCAGATAGCATAAGATATACCAGTCCATGCCGCATATAACTCAACGAGCGGAACTGATAGGTCAAGAGAGCCAAAACCACCCGCCGCAATCATCGACCCACTCGAGTCACAGATCACAAAAGCCGACCCGCCAGACGACTTTGCACACTGCCATCAAAATTGATTTGACAGATCCTAGTGGAGGGGGTTCCCAGGAGACAAAGACCGTACGACGGTGCGCTGTCGGGGCAGCAGGGGAATCCCAAATGCTAGGTCTATCAGCATCAATGCGAGACTGGTGGAGCAAGTACTCAGCAGAGAGTGACAAAGCAGTCATGAGAATCTTATGGGGAGGGTCACTCATATCAGAAAAAATTTTTCTATTCCGTGACAGCCAGACCTGATAAGCTATATAAGCAGTCGAAGAGCTCAACCGACATATACCTCTCCGCACATTCTGCCTGATCATCCTTAGAAAAGAAGTACGATAAGGGCCAGTACTATCATTCTAATGATGATAACCAGCTAACTGCCAGACCGATCTGACTCTATCACAGGTGAATATAGCATGATCAGCAATCTCCTCCTCCAGCCTGCATAAAGGGCACATAGGCTGGATTGCCATACCCCTACCCGAGAGAAGTGAACAAGTAAGGAGGCAATCCCAGGCTAGCTTCCAAATGAACAGCCGCACCCTATGGTGAACAGGAATCTTCCAAATCCAGGAGGCTTCAAGCTTTTGCCCAGACTGTGGCCTAAACTCCTGAATAAGATCCCCAATCGGAGCACGAGTCGTATAGGATATCCTCCAAAGTCTGAAGTCCGAAGCACAGTCCAATGTGAGAGGGATGGAAAGAATACGCTGAGAAAGCTCGGGCCCAAAGAGAGATGACACGGGAAGTATGCCATCCAGTGCGATCTGAGCAATTAAGTCAGTGACTCTCATACCACTAGCCAGGTCAATGCTCACGAAGGTAGGCCATCGGGATAATGAAAGATCAGCCATCCACGTGTCCCTAATCACATCAACAGAAGCACCGTAGCCAATCATCCACGAGACACTAGATAGTATAGCCGGTGCATGATGACACACCTCTTTCCAGAAGAAAGAGTAGGCACGAGTAGGCTGGGAGGTGTATAAGTTGTCCACTCACCATACTTAGCACGCATGAACGAGCTCCACAAGCAGTCTGGATCAAGCAAAAATCTCGTCGTGCCTAGCAGTCAATGCCTCTCTTCGCACAGTGAGGGACTGGATCCCAAGCCCTCCCTCCGAAGTCGGCATACAAACAACATCCCAAGCCACCAGGTGGATCCCATGACCATCCTGCATCGATCCCCAAAGGAAGTCTCTAAACCATCTCTCCATCCGCCTCAAGCAAGTCACCGGAATGGCTACATTAGATAGGATGTAGAGGGGAAGAGAAGTAAGCACAGAGCGAATGAGGGTGAGCCTGATCATCATAGATAACCCCGTGACCTGCCATCCATCCAAACGGTCACGGACACGGCGCTCAAGCTGAATGAAGTCAGAACACCGCGGTCGTCTCCCAGTAATAGGAATACCCAGATAGGAAAGCCTATCAGCCTGAGCTGATATCCCCAAAATTCGCTTGATGGTCTGCCTCAAAGATGAGTTGGTCTTCGGACTGAAGCAAATCATGGATTTATCTAGATTCACTCTCTATCCAGAAGCCCTACATAAGACTGAATCACTGAAGCAAAAGCTGTAGCGTTACTAATAGTGGCCCTCCCTAGTAAGATACAGTCATCTGTAAATAGCAGGTGAGATAACGAAGGCCCTTGGGAACCCACCCTGTAGGGAACAATAGCAGAAGCCTGTTGAGCCTGATGAAGAGCCCTAGAAAGAGCATCAGCTGAAAGGATGAAGAGGAAGGGAGAGAGGGGATAGCCCTGCCTGAGACTAACTGCAGAATGGAAGTAGTCCGTCTGGCTCCCATTAATTATGATAGAGAAAGCCGGTCGCTGATGCAGGTCCTGATCCAATCAATAAAAGGCTCAGCAAACCCAAACTCCTAAAGAGCCCTGAAAGGAATTCCCAACTCACTCTATCATAAGCTCTTTCCATATCCATCTTAATAGCATCAAACAGTGATGAGTAGGATCTCTATGGAGGTCATGCATAACCTCTTGAGCTAAGAGGACATTATCATAAATGCACCGTCCTCTGAGAAAAGCCCCCTGCTCAGGAGAAATAATGCGAGGAATCACCGCTCTCAGCCAAGAAACTAGGAGGCGGGCAAATCTTATATAGGGTGGTGCAGAGACTGATAGGACGGAAGTGCTGAGGCTTGGAAGCATAGACCGTTTCGGCACAGGCTATAAGAGTCCGATTCCAATCAGGGGGGAGAGTTGGCCTGAAAGACAAGCTGGATGGCCTGCAGAACATCCTGTCTCACAATAGCCCAATAGTAACGAAAGAAGAAGGGGGGAATCCATCAGGTCCCGGGGCCTTATCAGGAGCAAGGTTCCATAAAGCCTCCCGAATCTCCTCAGAAGAAACTGGCCTGGTAAGACAGACGTTCTCAGCCTCAGTGACTTTAGAGGGGGTAGGAACATAACACACAGGGATCCCGGCCCCCGAGATCTCAGTCCACCGAGAGCGAAAGAACTGAATAGCTGGTCCCTAATGACCTCAATGTCGTCCTGGACAGTACCCTCCTCATCGACAAGTCATCGAATCCGGTTTGCCACAGGGCGCTTTAATGTTGCCTGATAAAAAAATCTAGTGTTCTGATCACCCTCCTTGATCCACTGAATACGGGACCTCTGCCTCCAGAAGATCTCTGCTGCTGAAGGAAAGAGTGGTGGATAGCCAGGCTGGATCGAAGAACAGTAAGGTCAAAATCAGGAAGATAGCCATGCCGATCTTTCTTGTACTAGAGAGAAGCAATAGTGTTCTCGATCTGCTCAATTTGCCTAAAAATGTCACCGACCTCTTCTCTATTCCATCTGGACAGTCGGCGTCTTGCCAGCTCAAGACGACGAGATAATCTATACGTAGCATTCCCTCTAACTGGAGCGTGCCAAATTGAGAAATTAAGGACCGGGCTGCATAATAAGAAGTCCAAAATTTCTCAAATTTAAACTAACCCTTTCTCTGAGCAGCTGCATCAGTAGTTATTAAGATTGGGCAATGATCAGAGGCGATCCTGGAAAGATGTATGACAATAGTAGAAGGAAAGGACTGAATCCAATTGGCCGTGGCTAAGACCCTGTCCAACCGTTCCGACACTCTAGCAGAGCCATGACGGTTGTTGCACCAGGTAAATTGGGCACCCTGGAATCCCAGATCCAGCAGATTAGCAGAGGATATGAAAGTCCAAAACTCAGTAATGCCAGCATTCTCATTAGCCTCCACAATACAATTAAAATCCCCAGCACATAGGGCAGGAATGCCCTGAAAAAGCAATGACAGGATCTCATCCCAAAGAACCCTGCGAATCCGAAAATCCATGCTAGCATAAACACCTGAAAGGAGCCACGGGGCCAATGAACCTTCTGAAATAACCAGGGCAACCTGCTGACCACAGAGGTGAAAAGTATCAACCCTAATATCAGCAGACCTCTACAACACCATGATACCTCCAGATAGACCCTGAGACTCAATAGCATAAGAAGACCATGATCTAGATATCTGTCTTCTAACATAAGCCAGACTATCGCCAGACAACCGAGTCTCCAACAAGACACAATATCACAAGAATGAAGCTGCATCAGCCTCCCAAACGAGGAGCGAAACGAAGGTTTCAGGGCTCCTCTAACATTCCATATAAGGATTTTCATTTAGAAGGGGGGGCCTCCACTTCCCCTGACATCTCAGCATCAGTGGACAACTTACAGGGATCACTTCCTCGAAGGGACGCTGATCCAATCTTTCCATAACTTCCACTATGGCCTTTGACTGAATGGCCTTCTTAAGTAGAGAAATAACCGAGTCATGGGATCAGTTCTCCTCCTACATCGGCTGAGGGATGTCAGCGGGACCAACTGAGACAGGACCCTCCAAAGCCCGATTAGCCTTAGGTCCGGAACCCAGGAAGGGAACAGGCCCATTCAGATCAACCGTGGACGCTGAGAAAGTGAAAGAGGAGTGTACTGCCCTTTTGCCAGAAACTTTTCCTTTCCCTTTCAAACCATTGGATACAACCCTAGGGGCCAACTCTTTAACAGGCTGGGCCCGCTTGAGTGGGGCCGGATTAACTTCTTTTCGACTCCTCGGCCTTTCGGCCCATTTGTCAGAGCCTAGAAGAGTAAAGGGGTTAACCACTGCAGTCCCAGAAGATTGCTTTAGAGGGGTTTTGGTCTCAACCATAGTCACAGCTAGAACCAGCACAGCACACCCCTTCAGTGAATTCGTCACAACATACCCAAGCACAGACTCAGCCTTCTCAGCCCTCTGAGAATCCGGCACAACATGAGAGCCCCCCTGAGAAGCCAAAGCCCAGCACTGCCAGATCCTTGAGGCTCCCCTTGATAGAGATATAGACTAAAAGATATGCTTTATGTTATGTCTTTATTTTAATGAGAATTCATTTTGAGCAATGTATGTCATTTACTATATATGTGCATGTGTCTAGTATTTACAAAGAGTATTTGATCTAGTGTGTAGAGTACGGCTTACACATAGAAGACTAGATCATCGATTCTTTTGGAATACAAGTTTATTGTTCACAGTTTTAGATGGAATTGGACACACCATCAGTAGAACTGTAGCACAAATTTTTAGTAGGTCTGTCTTGACTACGGGGAATGGTTTATTCTAACTATTTGTGCTAGTATACTTTGTGTGTATTGAACATGACCCAGTTGAGTTAATTATTTTATACTGACTTTATAAAATAATTTAAACCTCATGAATATATGATTACTTATGCTCTTAATTCGAATTCTATTTCTAGACACATGTATGTAGTGATTATTGCTTTGATTACACATAGAGTGAGATTCTATATGAGTCAATAAACTCAGTGGGTTGGGTAATAACATATATATGGTGAATATTAATAGTTGAAGGAAACCACTGTAGGGAGAAATAGTCTCCGAGGCATGCATATTTTTAAAAATTGATAACTATTATCATTGCGGAATTAAAAGATTACATATTAATCTATCTAATATGCATCAAGATTATATCTTTGCCTATATATTCAGGATCGTTTGATCTAAAATATGCATATAAAAACATCAAGATCATATCTTGATCTTCAAGATGACTAGTCACACTATTATCTTGAAGCCTGCCTTAAGATCTAGGGATCAAATCACTTACCTTAAGAACAGTTGGTAAATCCTTATTGCTCTGCAGCCGTTCAATCGTCCGGCCTCTAGTATCGTCCACACGAAGCCCCGAATGATCATATTTTCGGGAGTGCTAGCTCGTGGAAAAATAGCTTTGCTGATCTTGAATCCTCTCACTTGAATCTTCCTCTAAGATCCACCAGGCTTTCGCTAACACCAGAATCACCAGGATTTTCTATTCTAACATTTTAGAATTACAATCCACGACAATTTAGAATTACAATCAACGACAAATCGTGTATTGTTGTTCTATTTTTTGTTCTATATTTTCTGGTGAGGGAATGCCCTCTATTTATAGTCTTGATTTAGCCTTGACATTTAATTCTGACATTTAAGAATCCATCGTTTGGCAAAAGCGAAGAGACGCCGAAGGCTCGGCGCTTGGTTTAATTCCGACGTTCGGAGAAAACCAAGGAGTCGCGGCATTTGGTTTAGTTCCATTGTTCGGAGAAAACCAAAGAGATGAGGGATAAATCCGACGTTCGGTAAATAAATGTCATGCATTAAATTCTATCTCATGAGATGAGATTTTAGCCATCTCATCATATGAGATCTATATTCGAGAGGTTTGGGTTCTGATCTGAATTTATTTGACTTAACCCACATAGATCATGGTCTAAGCCCAAATCAAATTTGGCTAGTCCTGAATCTATTTAAATTCAAATCAAGTCTAATTTCAAATCAATATTTGAAATTGACTTATCCTTCTAATAGACTTAAACCAAATTGAATCTTATTCAATTGTACTTAACCCAATTGAGATAATTCAATCAATCAAATTGATTAATTAAATCATATACGATTCTCAATCGTTGATCAGCAAATAGATAATCCTAGGAAACTTCTATGCGTGTGACTCTCTAGGTTCGAACCTAAGTTGGTAGCATAGAAACAACTTTCTATACTAATCGATGTGCCCATCTAGCAATGGAACCCGATGCCCGGATAGGTCGAAGAGTTGCCGAGCAAACTCAAGAACCCTAAAAACAGTTACTGTATAATTCATCCTCTTGACCACAAATGCTAAGGATGGCTTAAGAGCTGGTCAACTCTAAATAGCAAATCCATAAAGTGATTTCAACTTTAATGATCATGTGACTTTCACATGAAGTGCCTTGGCCAAGGTCTTGCTAAATTGAAACACAAGCATTTCTCCTTTTAATGGGATATGTCAAATTCCATCTTGATCCACAACTGACTACTACAAGTACTTGACTACACCCAGTAACCTTTCGTAGCTGGATTAGAAATTCAGGTGGTCCGGCACCTAAGTACAATGAGTTGCTTGTAAGCCACTGGTTGTGATCTTCAGGTCTGAAGGATACTTATACCTATATCTCTCGGATTAACTCTTGACAGCAGAATATCCAGAAATGAGTCACGTTCGGTGAAATGTACTCCTACACTTTCACCTATATGTCATACCAGTGTCTCTACACTCCTTGGTTAAGAGGATAACCAACAAATATGATATACAACGTCCTATAATTGATAGTACTATGGCCCTGTCATAGTATATCATTTGGTTGCGAACTCTTTTAAGGACCTTCTAAGATAAATCCTCCTTTATCGTGAGGAAGATCCTAAGGGCTTCATTACTTTCAGAAGTATTAAGAAGATATTCTTGTAATGAATAAACTGCCAAATAACTTTTATTAATATATCAATTTATATACAATTTATATCAGCACAATCATCAAATGATTGGCTTTAGGATACAATTCTCAACAAACTCCCACTTAGCCTAAAGCCACTCATTACAGTATCTAATACCCATCTTCAACTTATAGTTGTCAAACTCCTTGATGCTGAGTGCTTTAGTAAATGGGTCACCTAGGTTTTCCTTTCCATTAATCTTCTGAAGATTTATGTCACCTCGATCTACTATGTCTCAAGTAAGATGAAACCGGTGCAGTATGTGCTTGGTGCGCTGATGTGCTCGTGGTTCCTTTGCTTGAGCTATGGCACCAGTGCTATCACTGTATAACAGGACTGGTTCATCTATGGAAGGTGTCACTCCAAGCTCGGAGATGAACTTTCGCAACCATACAGCTTCTTTCGCAGTATCTGATGCAGCGATGTACTCTGCCTCGCACACCGAATCTGCCACTATATGTTGCTTGGAACTTTTCAGCAAACAGCTCCACCATTTAGGATAAACACGAAACCCGATACACTTTTGCTATCATCATGATCTGATTGAAAACTGGAATCAGTATATCCAACAAGTTTCAAATCAGACTCTCCATAAACTAATCACTGGTCCTTAGTATTTCTCAAATACTTAAGGATTGTCTTAACAACTTGCCAGTGTTTTTCTCCTGGATCAGATTGGTATCTACTCACTACTCCTAGTGAGTATGCCACATCTGGTCTTGTACATATCATGGTGTACATAATCGATCCTACTGCCAAAGCATATGGAATTCGACTCATACGTTCTCTTTCATTAGGAGTTGTCGGACAATCCTTCTTAGAAAGATGAATTCCATGGCCTATCGGAAGATAGCCTTTCTTGGAATTCTCCATGCTAAACCTCTTTAGCACTGTGTCAATGTACGTAGATTGGGATAAACCTAGCATCCTCTTAGATCTATCTCTATAGATCTTCATCCCTAGGATGTATGATGCTTCTCCCAGATCTTTCATGGAGAATTTGATGATAACCATGTCTTTATTCCTTGTAATGCAGGGATATCATTCCCGATTAAGAGAATATCATCCACATATAATACAAGAAATACAATAACAGAATCGTTAGCCCATTTATAAATGCAAGGTTCTTCTTTATTCTTAATAAAGCCATAAGATTTGATCACTTTATCAAATCGTATGTTCCAACTCCTTGATGCTTGCTTAAGTCCATAAATAGACTTCTGTAGCCTGCACACTTTAGACTCGTCTTCAGATATAAAACCTTCAGGCTGTATCATATACACCTGTTCTTCTAAATCACCATTTAGAAAAGTGGTTTTAACATCCATCTGCCAAATCTCATAATCGAAGTGTGCTGCTATAGCTAGCATAATCCGAATAGATTTCAGCATTGCCACAAGAGAAAACATTTCGTCATAGTCAATACCATAACGTTGACGATACCCCTTGGCAACCAGACGTGCTTTATAAGTCTCTACCTTTCCATCTGTGCCTCTTTTCCTCTTGAAAACCTATTTACACCCTATGGGTTTTATTCCTTCGGGTGGGTCAACTAATGTCCATACATTATTGTCCTTCATGGAATCAAGTTTGGATTTCATGGCATCAAGCCATTTATTAGAGTCAGTCCTTTGCATAGCATCCATATAGGTGATCGGATCCTCGTTGTTCTCATCGAGTTCAACAGGATTATCGTTCTGGACCAAGAAACCCAAGTATCTGTCCGGTTGATGTGGTACTCTACCAGATCGCCTTAATGGTGTATCTAAAATGGGTTTTGAGTTTGATCTAATCAACTCAGATTCTAGGGGTTCACTGGTTTGTGTTGTTCCTTCTACTTGATGAACTTCCTCAAGTTCAACATTAGAGCTATTTGTTTCTTCACTAAGGAACTCCTTTTCAAGAAAAACTGCTCTATTACTAATGAACAACTTTTGTTCTTCAGTATTGTAGAAGTAATATCCTTTTGTTTCTTTCGGATAGCCGATGAAAAAATATTTGTCAGATTTGGGTTCAAGTTTGTCTGATTTTGCATGTTTCACATAAGTCGGACACCCCAGACTCTCAGATAGGTAATAACTGGTTTATGTCCATACCACATCTCATGTGGAGTTTTAGAAACAGACTTACTTGGAACCTTATTAAGAATATGACAAGCTGATTCTAATGCGTATCCCCAAAATGATATTGGCAAGTTTGCAAAACCCATCATGGACCGAACTATGTCTAGCAGAGTTCGATTCCTTCTTTCCGACACACCATTATGTTGTGGTGTTCCAGGAGGAGTCCATTGGGAGAGAATCTTATTCTCCTTTAAATATGTCACAAATTCATTAAAAATGTATTCGCCTCCTCGATCTGATCGAAGGGTCTTAATACATTTTTCTGTTTGTTTTTCTACTTCTTTATGATATATTTTGAACATTTCAAACGATTCAGATTTATGTCGCATAAGATAGACATAACCGAACCTAGAAAGGTCGTCTGTAAATGTAATGAAGTAGTAGTATCCACCTTTGGCATAAGTGCTCATTGGTCCACATATATCAGTATGTACTAGACCCAATAGCTCTTTGGCTCTTTCATCTTTTCCAGTAAAAATGACTTGGTCATTTTATCAAGAAGACATGATTCACAGGTAGTTAATGATTCACAATTATCAACTCAAAGGATGCCCTCCTGAGTTAACCTATTTAATCTGTTCTTGTTGATATGACCCAGCCGATGGTGCCAAAGATAAATATCTGTGACATCAGTTGTTCTAGGGCGCTTACTTGATTGGTACACTACATTCACAGGCTGTGATAATATAAATGCCATTAGATAAATGCCCAGTCATTACGGTGACTCCATTCATAATGATATTCAAAGTAACATCCTTTATTGAAATTTCATAATTATTTTTGGCCAGAAGGCCTACAGAAATTACGTTCAATAAGAACGTTGGACAAAAACGACAATCATTTAGTATAATGACATTTCTATTGAAAACTATTTCAAGAACTCCTAATGCCAGTACTGGAACTAATCTTCCATCGCCGACATTTAGGAATCTTTCATTGTCCTCAAATCTTCTGGTGACCTGTAGTCCCTGCAATGAATTGCAAATGTTAAAAGGACTCCTGGTATCCAATACCCAGGTCTGATTATCATATCTAGAAAATTACAAGGTGTTATCATATAAATACCTTGTTGAGCAACATCTTGCTCCTTTTTCTTCTTTGGCCTGTTTGGATCAAGTGTGGCAATGTAAAGAGGACAGTTCCTCTTCCAGTGCCCTTGCATCTTGCAGTGAAAGCATTCAGCTTGACTTTTATCAACTTTCTTCTTCTGCATCTGACCCCTTATAGATGTCCTAGCATGTTGCACCCTTTATTATTCTTTTTCTTCTTCCCTTTCCCAAAGGGTTTACGCTCTACCTTAGATCCTTCAACCACATTAACCAAACCCTTCGAGAGCTGGTTATCCTTCTCAAAGTTCTGTAACAACCCCAACAAACCGTGGTAGTTGACTGCAGGCTTTATCATTCAAAAATGAGTAAGGAAAGGTCGGAAGGATGGAGGCAAGGAATTCAGGATCGCATCTTTTCCCAACTGCTTATGTAAGGGAAAGCTGAGCTTGCTTAGGAGTTCTATCTTCTCGATCATGTACAATACATGATCAGTGACAGGAGATCCATCTCTCATTCGAGCATTGAAAATAGCACAACTAGTCTTGTGCCTTTCAACATCGTCGGGTGTGCCGAAAGATTCATTCAACGCTTGAATGATTTCTTCTGGCTGAGCATTCTCGAACCAGCGACCGAATTCATCGTTCATTGCTGCCAACATGATACAACGCACGCTAGTTCTATCATTGAGCCACTTCTGATAAGTGTCTCTCTCAGAACTTTGGGTGTTTGCATCAGGTATCTTTGGTGCAGGATTATTCAGAATATATAGAATCCTCTCATGCTCAAGGATGATCTTAAGTTTTCTGAACCAACTATTGAAATTGGAACCATTCAATTTGTCACTATCCAATAGGGACCTTAATGATAAATTAGTGGCCATGTTCTACATAAGAAAAACTAAAGTTTATTAGTATATAAATTGATTCAGTCTAAAGACTTGGACTTTAGTCTAAAGATTCTTCCACTATTTTGTTCAAATTGGCAGCCTCTACACCCCAATTCGAAGAATTATTCTTAATTCTTTAGCGGGCACTAAGATCTACATAAACTACATACAGGCCCAAGTGAAGCTTGGCTAACCCATATGCATCTAAGAGTAGGTTCAAAACCAATTGTTTCCCCAAACAATTCTTAGTGTTCAGTTTTTCCCCATGTACCTCTTCAGCAGGCATGAAGTGCCTCCACTAAAAGTTCTGGTTAGGTCCAACCATTAAATGATATAATCAGTGTAACCTATCAATAGACAACCAAGCCAGAGTGAAGCTCGGCTCACCTGACTGTTTATTTAATAATTACGCTGACTTATCATATAATGAATGATAATTCCGATGGTTGACAAGCACCAGGCATGGAGTGCCTCCAATGATTATCAAGACATCGGACTCATTATTACCCACCTTAATGGGAGGCTATGATCTAGTTATCATATAACTATTTCATTTTAAGGACCTAATAATTTTAGAGGATTTTAATAATATGAAGATAAATTGACTAATCAAGTTCTCCCACTGAATCTATGAAATCGGTAGAATGAAACAAGATTAAGTCAGGTTAAGTGGCACCTAAATCAGTCATACTGATATCCTTACAGGCATGGGTCAACCCAAATCAGGTAAATGATCTGAATCATAAATGGTTCACCATAATGACCAGGTGAGAGAGATCGATGGGAGGGATATGCCATTAACTCGTTAAAGACGCATCAATACGAGTAGCTCCCAATTAAAAACCATTCGATCGTTGATCCTAGAGCAACTTGCCATCCCACCTTGACATCATATGGTTAACCAATTCTGATTTGACCATCTAATAGATTCATGCTCAACCACGGAGCCTAATCTACTTCCATTTGGTTTAATCAAAGAGAAGGACTTGATCAACTACAACTATTGTTTGATTTAGAGCATTCTTAACCTAATCTAATTAGATTTGAACAAATACTCTTTTAGTCCAGTTGATTTAAACCTTAGAGTCTAACCCTTTATGTACCCGATTTAGCTAACCCAAATGATTAAATATATTTCATGTTAACATGTTATATATTTCAATCAAGCATAATGTTACTACTCATAATTCTTATATTTAGATCATATCTAAAAAAAATTATGAACTAATATTTGACATTCAAATAAAATTCTCATAAATATTTGTATGTTTTATAACATAGACATCATGCCATCATATATCATATCTATGTTTTTATACTAAACATGCAAATATTATAGTTTTATACAACATCAATATGTATCAAATATAAAATATCTTTTGAAAGTGTGTGTAATCTATGTTTTGATGCCAAAGCATAATTTAAATTTTCTTTAAACAAAGCATCAACGATAAAACAATCGCATGGTAATATGTTACAGAATACTTCATTGAATGGGTAATTCAGATTTTCAATCCACCTGTGACCATATGGCCTTGTGATAAATTTTAGCTATAAATACACAATTAATGAGAATATTAATTTATATGCAATAAACCATGGCTCTGATACCATTTGTAGGGAGAAATTGTCTCCGAGGCATGTATATTTTTAAAAATTGATAACTATTATCATTGCAGAAATTAAAAGATTACATATTAATATATCTAATATGCATCAAGATCATATCTTTGCCTATATATTCAGGGTCGTTTGATCTAAAATATGCATATAAAAACATCAAGATTAGCATGACTTGAGTGTAGGGTTTGAAACCCAAAACTTATAACTATCATTTGTATTATGGTTGGTTTTCATATTTATTACCCATTTGAATCGTATTTCAAGATTTTTAAGACGTCTTGCGTGCCCGGCACGCGGTGGGTTGTCACCCTAGCCCAAAATTTGGATATGGGGCGTGACAGCTTTAGTGGTATCAGAGCTTAGGTTTATTGACCTTAGGATCACATACATGATGACACCCTAGGCAAACAAATAGGTTGACATTGAGACAATTATCACTTTATATGAATTTCAAACCTTATGTTTTGGGAGCCTGATATGAAAAGTTTGATCATGATTTTTATAATAACTAATTTATCAGGAGATAGTAATGGCTCGCACTAGGAGCCAACAAAATGATGAGGGCTCCCAGGTTGGAAATGTTGGTCAACCAGGAGGTCAGGATGCTACTGGAGGTGTTGCCCCTGTCAACCCTGTTGGAATTGATCATCAGCGACTCCAGACCGAGATGCTTCAGGTTCTATCGGGTATGGCACAGTCGATGCGGGACATGCAACAACAAATTCATCAGGCTTTTTCCTCTCAGTCTGCCATTCCTGCTCCGCAGACTCAGCCTACTCCCACTGTTCCGCAAAGTCAGCCTACCCCTATTGTTCCGCAGATGCAGCCTGCTTCCACTATGCCACAGACTCTATTTGTCCCTCCTGCTCCACAAATTCAGTCCACTGTACCTACTACTCATTTCATACCATTGACCCAGCCTACTCCACCTCAACCCTGGGTAGGGATTGGCCATAGCTTTGCAGATTTCAAGAAGTTTGCCCCTGCTCCTTTCTCTGGTTCTAGCAACCCTATTGATGCTGAGAGATGGGTGCGAGATATGGAGAAGGCTTTTATGGCCCATGGTAGCCAGGAGTTGGAGCGGATCAGATTTGCTACTTATCTTCTCCAGGGGGAGGCTTATGACTGGTGGCTAGTTGAGGAGCAGCGTCGGGGTGGTCAGGTCATGTCTTGGGGAGAGTTTAAGGAGGCATTCTTTGATAAGTACTTCCCAGGAGTGTACAAAGGAGGATGGAATCAAAATTTCTTAAGTTGGAGCAAAGGAATCTTTCTGTGGCCCAATATGAAGCTGAGTTCACCAGATTGGCCCGCTTTGCTCCAAGTATTGTGATTAATGAAATGGCCAAGATCACCAGATTTACAGAAGGGTTGCGACCCAGACTGATGCAGGCAGTCAATGCATTTGAGCTTCATTCCTATAGTGTTGTGGTGAATAAGGCTTTGGTAATTGAGAGAGATATGAATACAATTCAGAGGGATTAGGAGCAGCATAGGAAGAAAAAGAGGCCTATTGCGGGCCAACCCCCAACCCAGGACAGGAAAAGAGGTGCGCAGCAGGCCCCAGCAGGACAGAGGAATAGAGAGACACGTTGCCTTCGCTGTGGGAGTTTTCACCCGGGAAGGCCTTGCCGTGGTGTGTCGGGTGCCTGCTACATCTGTGGGAGGACTGATCACAAAATGGCTACCTGTCCTCTTCAGAAGACTCAGCAGCCCTCTTATAGTCAAGGGTTGATTCAGCAGCAGCAGCAACCACAGAGGACCCAGGGTAGAGTCTTCAACCTCACTCAGCAGGATGCTGCCGCTTCTAATTCTGTGATGACGGTAAACCATTTAAGTACATACCTAGTATAATGCCCTTTTCTAGCACAATGTATTGGTAATTACTAGAACATTAGATTAAATGTTAAATCTTTGATGTTAAAATAAAATTTACTTATATCCAGGAATGATTAAAGTTGGCACTGCGTATGCTCAAACACTGATTGACCCGGGTGCCACGCATTCATTTATATCTGACACCTATCTTAGCAAGAATACATCATTGACACCTGAATCTCTAGACCATGAGTTGCTCATTGCCTTTCCAAATGGTGATATTATGAAAGTTGGCACAGTATGCAAATCCTGCTTAATTATCATTGAGGATATGAGATTATATGCTGATCTTTTTATCCTTCCATTGAAATTCTTTGATGTTATCCTTGGCATGGATTGGTTAGCCTTCTATCATGCTTCAATAGACTGTTTCAGGAAGATTGTCAATTTCAAAATTCCAAATCAGTCTGAATTCAGTTTTACTGGGGGTCAGTCACATCTAGCCTCTGAGTTCATTTCAGCGCTATAGGCTGGAAAGTATTTATTGAGTGTTGGTCAAGGATTCCTTGCTGTTGTTAAGGATCTTCAAAAGGAGGAGACCAAGTTGGAGGATATTCCTATAGCTCAAGAATTTCCTGATGTTTTCCCTAATGAATTGACTGATTTGCCCCCAGACCGGGAGGTTGAATTCTCCATTGACTTAATTCCTGGAACTGGGCCTATATCCAAAGCTCCTTACCGCATGGCCCTGGCTGAGTTAAAAGAATTGAAAGATCAGTTGCATGACTCCTAGATCGGGGATTTATCAGACCCAGTGTTTCCCCTTGGGGTGCTCCAGTTCTATTTGTTAAGAAGAAGGATGGCAGTCTCCGGCTATGCATTGATTACCGAGAAATTAATAAGGTAACAGTGCAGAACAGATACCCTTTGCTGAGGATTGATGACTTGTTTGATCAACTCCAAGGAGCCCGAGTATTATCGAAGATTGATCTCAGGTCAGGTTACCATCAGCTTAAAGTCAAGGAGGGAGATGTGCCTAAAATAGCATTCAAAACCAGATATGGCCATTACAAAATTTTAGTGATGCCATTTGGATTGACTAATGCCCCGACAGCATTCATGGACTTGATGAATAGAATCTTTAAGCCATATTTGGATCAGTTTGTGGTAGTCTTCATTGATGATATTTTGATCTATTCTAAGAGTCACAGGGAGCATGGGATCACTTGAGGATGGTGCTGCAGATTCTTAGGGAGAAGAGGCTCTATGCCAAGTTGCAGAAGTGTGATTTTTGGTTGGACCAAGTATCTTTCTTGGGTCATATAATCTCTATTGACGGCATTTCTATGGACCCGAAAAAGATTGATGCTATTATTAGCTGGTGTAGACCTTCCAATGTCGGAAGTTAGAAGTTTCTTGGGACTTACTGGGTATTACCGTAAATTTGTGGAAGACTTCTCTAGCATTGCTCTACCTCTAACTCGCTTAACCCAGAAGCGAGTAAAGTTTGATTGGACAGAGGAGTGCGAGAAAAGTTTCCAGGTGTTAAAGCAGCGATTAGTGTCAGCTCCCATCCTTGTTCTTCCGTCAGGATCTGAGGGTTTTACACTTTATACTGATGCCTCTCAAAGAGGATTGGGATGCGTTCTGATGCAGAGTGGAAAGGTGATACTTATGCCTCCAGACAACTGAAGCCTTATGAGCAGAATTATCCTACTCATGATCTGGAATTAGCTGCGGTGGTTTTTGCTTTAAAGATTTGGCGGCATTATCTCTATGGGGTGTCGTGTGATGTGTATACAGACCATAAGAGTCTAAAATATATCTTCACACAGAAGGAGCTCAATTTGAGGCAGAGGAGGTGGTTGGAGCTTCTGAAGGACTATGATCTGAATCTGCATTATCATCCTGGGAAGGCTAATGTTGTGGCTGATGCCTTGAGTAGGAAGACCTCTCTGAGTTAGCTGCTATGCTTACCTCCCAGCCTCACATTTGAAGGACCTGAGAGGTGGAGATTGGACTGAGAGTACAGCAGTCTGATGGACTTGTTGCTGCACTTATTCTTCAGCCGACTCTTGTTGACAAAATTAAGTCCTCCCAGATGGAAGATCCAGATCTTCAAAGAATTAAGGTTGCTGTTCAGTCAGAGTTCAGAGTGGATTTTATGTAATGGATGATGGATCCCTGAGATTTGAAGGCAGACTTTGTGTACCTAGCAATGAGGAGTTGAAAGCCGAGATTTTGAGGGAGGCTCACTACTCTCCCTATACTGTTCATCCAGGTGGTACTAAAATGTATAGAGACTTAAAGGAGAATTTTTGGGAAAGGTTGAAGAGGGAGATTGCTCAGTTTGTGGCCAAGTGCTTGGTATGTCAGCGAGTGAAGGCCGAACACCAAAGGCCTGCGGGACCCTTCAGTCTCTGATGATTCCTCAGTGGAAATGGGAAAAGATTACTATGATTTTGTGACTGGTTTGCCCAAAACTCCCAGGAGTAATGATGCAGTTTGGGTTATTGTGGACAGACTGACAAAATCAGCCCACTTTCTACCTTTCAGAGTTGGAGTCTCGAGTGATAGATTGGCTAGCATTTATATTGAGCAGATCGTGAGACTTCATGGTGTTCCTGTCTCTATTGTATCTGACCAGGATACCAGATTTGTATCACAGTTTTGGAAGAGCCTTCATAAGGCCTTGGGAACCAAATTAAACTTTAGCACAGCTTATCATCCCCAGTCTGATGGACAATCAGAGAGGACCATACAGATTCTGGAGGACATGTTGCGAGCCTGTGTGATGGACTTGGGTGGGGCTTGGGATAATCACTTACCTTTGGTGGAATTTGCATATAATAATAGTTACCAAGCCAGTATCCACATGGCTCCATTTGAGGCCTTGTATGGTAGGAGGTAGATCTCCTTTATGTTGGGATGATGTGGGGGAAAAAATTGCTAGGCCCTGAGTTGATCCAGCAGACAGTAGATAAGGTGCATTTGATCAGGGAGCGTCTTCGTACAGCTCAGAGCAGGCAGAAAAGTTATGCTGATGTCAGAAGAAGGGAAGTTAGAATTTCAGGTTGGGGATCATGTATTCTTAAGGGTATCACCAACCAAGGATGTGATGAGATTTGGGATTAGAGGAAAGCTTAGTCCACGCTATATTGGACCTTTTGAGATCTTGAGCAGAGTTGGGGAGGTTGCATACAGCTTAGCACTGCCTCCGATTTTATCTGGTGTTCACAATGTATTCCATGTATCTATGTTGAGGAAGTATGTTTCAGACCCCAGTCATGTTATAGCTTATGAGCCTATTCAGTTGAGGAAGGATTTATCATATGAGGAACATCCTATGCGTATCGTGGACCGCAAAGATTAGGTACTGAGGCGGCGTACCATTCCCTATGTCAAGATACAATGGAGTAATCATTCTGAGAGGGAGGCTACTTGGGAACTGGAGGAAGAGATGAAAACAAAGTATCCATAATTATTTGAAGGTAATTTATCTATCTTAGATTGTTGACTTTTGAGATTTATAGTATACCAATTTTGAGGCCGAAATTTTTATAAGGAGGGGAGGATGTAGTAACCGGTTTAGATGAACCAGGTTTGGTTTAGATGAACCAGGTTTGGTTCAAATGAACCAGGTTCTAGTCTGTTGGTTTTCCTGGCTGACACTTCGCTCCAGGTGAAGCGTTTAGTCTTCGGGAACTCCCGTACCGAGGCATCGCATAGGTGATTAAAATGTGAAGGAGGAGGACTCCTTCCTTCATTCTGGCGCGCATCATTCTCAGGTATGTTCCCTTGCCACAGAGAGAGAGAGAGAGAGCCTGAGAGAGAGAAAGAGCCATGAGAGAGAGAGAGAAAGAGAGCCAGAGAGAGAGAGAGGGCCTGTGGATTGGTCGGTGACCTCCACCGGCGCCGGGCGTGCGTCCGGTGGAGGTCCGGCCGGCCTTGGTGGCCGGCCGTGTCCCGGCACCGAGCGCACAGCGCGGGAATAGAAAGAAAGAAAGAGAGGAGAGAGAGAAAATTAAGGAGAGAGAGAGAGAGGGGAGGCTGGCCGCGGTGGCGGCCGGCTCTGGTCCGGCCAACGGCGGCCGGACCGGCCCAATTTGGTCGGAATCGACGCCGGCGCGGTGAATTCCATGCGGGAGCAAGAAGAGAGAAAGAGAGAGAGGGAGAGAAATTGAGAGAGATTGGATGGGAAAGGAGGCCGGCAGCGGCGGCCGGCTCGGCCTGGCCTCGATGGCCGGGCCGGACGGGATTAGGCCGGCGGCGGCCTTGGCACCGGCCGGATTGGTGTCCCCTGTTTCGGGCGAAACAGGGGAGCAGAGGGAAGGGTTTGGCCATGGGCCGGCCTGGTCTGGCCTTCTGGGTCGTGCTACGAGCAGTTTTGGGGCTGGTTTTTGGGCCCGTAACGGGTCGAGATTAGCAAGAAAATTATATGGCTAGAATCTGAGTTAATTCTAATTTCTTGGGGTATTTTTACTTCCCCAATTGGGTGTGTATAGTGGGAGATATTCGAGTCCAAAGTTGGGCCCGTGAACTAGTCTAGGTAGGGTCTTAAGGGTTATTTTATTAATTAGATTTCAGTGAATTAATTATGTACATGATCCTGTAGGTGCCCAGACATCTGATTAGTTGGTGCATCATTTGGATTTTGCGTAGGAGGTAAGTAAGACTATTATGCAAATTTAATAATTATTTAATTAATAAATTAAGTATATACAGTTTGCATGCATTTAAATAAGAAGAAAATAGAAATTATCTGAATTGTCTATGTAGCATGGAACTGTGAATTACAATGAATAATTATATGATTATAGTGATTGGTAATATTGTAAGAAATGATTTGTTGATGTATATGCCAGAAATATGACTGTCTGTACGATATGTTTATATTGAGATGACTATATGCATTTCCTAGTACTGTGCAAACCACTGTGAGGTAATGTGAGATACAGATGCATGATGTAATTGTGATGAAAATGTTAAATAGATTTATATGGGTCACCGCGGTTCTCCTTTACTATGGCCCCACACATTGTAGTTGTGTTCTGTTATGATATGGCCACACACTGGAGATGTATTCTGTTATGATATGGCCCACACATTGTAGACGTGTTCTGTTGATTTTATATGGCCACACACATCATAGAGTGTGTTCTGTTATGGTATGGCCCCACATGTCTTACAATGTGTTATGTTGATTTCATATGGCCACATACATCGTAGAGTGTGTTCTGTTATGGTATGGCCCCACACATCGTACAATGTGTTCTGTTGATTTTATATGACCACACATCTGGAGAATGTGCTCTGATTGAGGTATTGCAGGGCCGAATGCATATCCTGATGCTTATGAATGTTCAATTTATGTTAAGTTAATAAAATGCATATGTTGATAGCATGTTAAATATAATTCAAGTATGATATGATTTATAATAGGCTTACTTATTGAGTGTAAACTCATTAAACCTTCATAATGTTTTTCAGAGCCTTAGGGTTGATGATGGATATTCAGAGTTGACGGAGCTTCTAATAAAAAAATAAGAACCATTGTATTGGTGTAATCCTATTGTTGTGTGTAGGGCTTGTTGTAGCCCAACTTTATTAGCATGACTTGAGTGTAGGGTTTGAAACCCAAAACTTATAACTATCATTTGTATTATGGTTGGTTTTCATATTTATTACCCATTTGAATCGTATTTCAAGATTTTTAAGACGCCTTGCATGCCCGGCACGCGGCGGGTTGTCACCTAGCCCAATATTTGGGTTTGGGGCATGACACCCCCCTCTTTCGTTCCATAGTCGCTGCATCTATGAACTGGAAGTCACCAGCAACGGAGAGGATAAAACTGATAATCTCCACTGACCAGTACTCAATTGGAAGCAGAGGCAACCTGATCCAAACCAGAGCAGAGGCCAGTGAGTCTTCGGAAGGAGCAAACGCCAGTCCTCCAGAGCTATCAGCTGACCATTGGCCATCCATGGCCTATGAAGAACAAGCTCTTTTGCAATAGGGTCAGAGAATCGAAAGGGATGGTGGCGGTAGGCCAAGCAGACAGATTCAACTTCACCGGGAATCCCTGCTCGGCGGAATTCCCGCACAATGGCCTCAGACGGCACCCAACGCAGGAGACTCCGCGCAATCACCGCACTCATCCTCCAAACAGAAGTCTCGGCCTCCAAAGTCTGGGCCGGAACCTGGATGACCTCCGGATACCGCCGCTCCAGGGCTTCAACTTCCGTCGGAGAGGGTGAGGAGGCCACCCACTCAAACCGGCCTTCAACCACTCGATTCCAAGCCCTCGCCTCACTCCTGACTCCATCCGAGACCACAGGGTGAATGCTCGGGCTGGGAGCCATCATCCACCGGAAGCACAGAGATCAGTATTGCCGATCGTCGGAGATCTGTCACCAAGGATCCGTCAGCACGAATCTTGGAGCAAAGCACGAAATAGAACACTCGAGGAAAAGACTTTATGGACTGCATCATTTTTTTATTGATTCACGTACATAAGATATTTATTAAAAAATATTAAAATAATTTATAATTTTATAATATTTTAATTAAAAAATTATGATATTTTAATTTTAAAATTACGATATTCATTCAAAAAGCTAAAAAAAAAATACGATACCCAATTATAAATTTACAACACCGTATTTATAAAAATATGTTTGTACATAAATTTTAAAAAAAAACTGAACGGGTATTAATGCACGTCACGTCAAAATTTAAGATGATACCTTAATTATAAAATATAGTTATAAAATTAAGACACCCATTAAGAAAGTCAAAAAAAATTGCGACATTCAAGTTATAAATTTACAACACCGTAGTTATAAAATTAGGACATCATGTAGATAAATTCTAAAAAAAAATTAAACGCCACATCAAAATCTAAGATAAAAATTAAGACACCAATTCAGAAAGCCAAAAAAATTACGATATATCACTTATAAATTTACAACACCATAGTTATAAAATTACAACATTCATTCAGAAAATGTGCACAATAGTCTATACAATTTTTTTTTAAAAAAAACGGAATAATA
>UESW01004342.1:40836-98710 GCA_900491605.1 Calamus simplicifolius | reverse complement strand
TTTGCAGCCCTTCCAACTCTATTGCAACTTCTTTCATTGTTGGTCTTTCCTCACCCTTTAGTTTGAGACATCTCCTGGCGAGCTGGGCAACTGCTACAAGCAACTCTGGTGATCCTTCATCAATCACTCGGTCCTCCAAAATCTCAAAAAGTCTGTTCTCCTTTAAGTGAGACACAAAATGCATGGAAAGATTTTGTTTCTCAGCAGATCTGCTTATTATGATGGGCCTCTTGCCCGTTAAAAGCTCGACTAGAACTACTCCAACGCTATAGACGTCGCTTCTATCAGTGAACTGGGAAGTGTACAAGTATTCAGGATCTAGGTACCCCAGGGTTCCCCTCACTAATGACGTTTTCGATCGAATGGAACAAATCTTGAGGCTCCAAAATCAGAGACTTTAGCGGTGAGATTGTCATCTAGCAGTATGTTGGTGGACTTCACATCTCTGTGAATGATGGGCATGGAAGCAGCAGAATGCAAGTAGGCTAATGCTCCTGCTGTCTCAGCTGCGATCCTTAGACGGTTTGCCAAGGATAGCGATAACCTGCAACTCTCATCATGGATATGGTGGGAAAGTGTTCCATTAGGCACAAATTCATAAACCAGCATGGGGACTTTAGTCTCAAGACAACATCCTAAGAGCTTCACAACATTTCTATATAATTGATGTGGGAAAGAATGACCACCTCATTTATAAACTGCTCAATCTCACTTTGACCCCCATCTTCTGTTATTCTAGATTTCTTGATGGCAACTACACTCTCATTGGAGAGTATTCCTCTATAAACTGTACCAGATCCTCCTCGACCAAGAATTCTGTTCTCATTGTAGTTGTTTGTTGCCTTGTTGAGCTCCTCCGCCATAAATAATTTTGTTGCGTGGCTCATGCTCTCGGCCGAAGAAAATTGCTGTTGCAATAAATAGCCCCCGTTTTGTCGAAAGAACTTCTCTTTGAGCCTAATGAGCTTGCTTTTCTTGTAGACCCAATATAGCCAGGAACTTGTGATAATTAGTAAAACGAGGCCAAATCCCACGCCTGCACATGGCCAGAGAGAAGTTGAAGCCAGCCCAGCACGTTTAAAAGGCTTTAGTGTTAACTTGCTATAAATGGGAAATAAATAGAGGCGACTCCATGCGAGGCTTTCTTCGGGGTTTTGTGTGTGTGTGTGTGTGTGTGGTAGGGGGGACCGTGAGGGATGAGCTCCATCCCTCCTCCCCCTCTCCGATTAAAAGTTGGTTTGAGATATAATGAAGAAGATTACAAAACGTTCTATGGGTGTTCATCATTTTATTTTATTTTATTTTATTTTATTTTATTTTGGGGAGGGGAAGGGATACAGAGGTTATCCCACAAATCAGAGCTAAAATTAACTTTGAGGGACGGATGCCGGAATGTGATAATTGTGCGGTAGGTTATCGCCTAGTTAAGAATTTTGTCCGGATGATTTAATAGATTGCAAAATTATTGATTAAAAAGTTTAAAAATTCAAACAACAAGAAAAGGAAAGAAGGGTGACAACGAGGCTAGCTAATTAAGTCAGCTATTAGCTAAGTTATACTTGTGGAACTAAATGGAGCCCTAACTTGCAGTGAGTCTTTAACGGTGACTCTTTAGATTGTTCTGGATCTTTAAAACGACAACAGTGACAGCAAATTGGCAAAGAAGAATTGTCACGTTACCTAGGGTTACATACAGGTAGTCCTTGTAGAAGGCGGCGCGCTTGGCGTCCTTGGGGCGGAAGCGCCAGGCCATGTCACAGGTGCGGCCGTCACCAGCGCCAGGGGAGGGCTTGCCGAAGCGGTAGAAGTGGTTGTTGCGGAATGTCTCGATGGCGGCTTGCATCATAACGTGGTAGACCTCCGGGTCCTTGCAGTCGATCGGGCCGCCCTTGTCATCGCAGTCGCCGGCGGCAGCGGAGGGGACGTCGGAGAGGCGGATGGCGGGAGAGGGGTCGTCGTCGGAGGCGGAGGACGCATTGAGGAAGTCCTCGCCGGTGCGAGGACGGAGTCGTCCGAGCGGAAGGTGGCGGAGGAGGTGGAAGTGAGGAAAGAGGTGAGCTTGGAGGAGGGACGGAGGGGGGGTCGTCGGGGTGGTAGGTGGCGGCGATGACGGTGAAGGCTATGACGCCGAGGACGAAGAGGGCAAAGAAGAGGTTGGCCACGAGCTGAAGCGCGCTCTGGCCCAGGCTCTCCGCCCGAAGGCTCGCCGACCGGCTGAGCAGCGCCGCCCTTGCATTGCCCTTTCTTTCTTTCTTTCTTAATCGTCGTCAAGCAGTCGATTCATAAAACGAAAAATCGAAGGGAATGGAACTGGAATAGATTTCGTTCATTTCTTTGTGGCGGAGATCTGGATCCGGGCTTCTAAAGCGAGGCGTAGGTTCGCCAAGTAGTGAAGCGAGTTCGCTTTCGCAGCGGGGTGAGTCAGTGCGCCAGGCGTTTGGAATCTTGATGCCGCTTCGCCGTTTTGACCGGCACTGCTTGACCAAGTATAGCCATCATGACTGAGCATATCGCCAAAATGCGAGAAATTTCTTGCCCTGCAACCTGATCGAAGCGTTCATTTCGCCAAGTGCCATTGGACACGATAATTTTTCATGCGATTTTGGCACCATAGTTGAACGACAACTAAGTTAGACGAATATGCATGGATAATCGATGTGGGCGCCATCCCAATGCTATGCTCCTATCTCGGATGGGAGAAAAATTAATTGAATAACAACTCCATACTTTTAATATCTTATTTATAATTGTATCAACGATAAAAAAAAATATGAATATAAAATTTTATATCTAATTTGCATCTATATCTATCAAACAAAATTGAAAATATGATTCATGCCCGATTGATTTGAGCCCGAACCTTCAAACATATATAAAAATTTTCTTATTAGATGTCAAATAACTAATTTGCCCTGCTTTCTTTCTTTAGCCTTATGCTAGAGCGTTGAATTGGCTTCGGCAACATGTGACAAATTCAAATTAGTATGAGAGCATCCATAGGTAATGTCGTCCCACAACCAATTCCCCTATTGCTCTTATTCACACACATGTCAGTATAATTTTTTGGCAAAATTTATTTTATAATTTATATTACTTTATGCAAGTTGAAAAAAATGGTTCGGCGAATTGAGTTGAGTATATTATTTTATGCAAGTTTAATTGTCAATTCATACAAATGGCCACTATAAAGATAGCTCTTTTTACATGTACCATAGATTAGAGGTGGACAGGATAATTTAATGAAAAATAATGCTAATGTAACTTAAATGAGCCTTGTATATAATTTTATCATCCTTTCAATCCATACACAAAAAAAAAAAAAAATTATTGCAGTGATTTATCAATCATATATACAAAAGGCATGCAATCAAAATAGGCATGATCGAAAACTTTATTTAAAGTAGTTATCTAATTGACAAAATTGAAGACACTTCTTTATACAAGGCACCCTATAAACGGCACTAGTCTTTTTTTTCTCTCTTTTTTTTTTGTAACCAAAGATCATAATGCAATGTAACTAATGTGATTAATGTTGAAAGAACAATGCATGATAAATATAGAATCTTCAATAGAATTTTATGCAATTTTCTTATATGGAATCAAATATTTTAATTCATAAGGCACCTATCAACTCCTTGTTATATACTATGATAAGAAAACAATATGTTTAAAAGTTATAACAATAATTGATTCGACTTGAAAAATTCCATCCACATCAAATTTTTGAAAATCATATGTTAAGTTATGTAAGCAAATATTAAAAAAAAATTAACTCGCAATATCAATGATTTTTGAGCTGTCACCTGCTTTTTTTGGAATATTTTTAAAAAGAAAGTCACCCTAAAAATCTAGTTATGTAAATAAAAAGAAAATAAAAATGGAACACCTATGTTTTTTTTTTTTTTGGCTGTCAACTCCCCATGCTTTTTCCAATTGATCATTTCTTTCTCCCTCTTAATTAACATTTTATATTTTAGTATGCTTCTTTTTTTTTCATTCAAAGAAACACGTTCTAAAAATCTAGCTAAATAATCAGATAAAGAAAATAACAATGTAACATTTAAACTTTCATAGTTATCAACTTTATATACTTTTCATTCAGTCATTTATTTCCATCTTCAAATACTATCCCTTTTTTCTTAGCATTATAAGCTTCGCGCACCCTCTGTATGTTTTTCATTTTTATTTTTTAGGATTATAATAAGATAACTTTGGTATGCAAAAAAAAAAAAGTAAGAGCACTAGCGGCAGCACGCCCAAGCCGCCATGCAAAAAAAACAAATTTGACCATGCCGAGTATGGCTCAAAATTTTTTTCTTTTTGCCCGGAATGGCCAGGGCCACTGTCCAAAAACAAAATATTTGATCATGCCGAGCAAGGCCGAGAAATTTTTTTTTTTTTGTGTCTAGCACGGCCCACGATCCATTTTGGGCTAGATCATGCCAGACACGACCCGCCATGGATCACGCTAGACATGGCTCGGCCTTGGGCCATGCCAGGCACGACCCGCTATGGGTCCGGCCTAGGCATGGCTGGCTAGTTGGGAGAGGAGGGGGTTTCACCATTTTAACCCCCAACAACCATAAAAATGGCTAGAAATAGAGTTATTTTGAAAAAAAATATATTCCTATAAATACCCTATTTTTTCCACACTTTCATCACACCAAATCAACTCTTCTCTTCTTCTTACTACTATTTCTCTCTTCTAGCAAGTGCTCTAGCAATTTGATTTTTAGTTTACAAGTGTTCTAGCAAGTACTCTAACAAGTGTTCAGGTGCTACACAAGAGGAGATTCTTGTTGAGAAGTTTAAAATATAAGAGAAATGATGTCACTTCTTATTGAGAGGCGAGAGCACATGAGGAAGCTTACAAATCTCGGCTCCACGACTCCACCTTTGATCCTCTTCTTAATTCCTTGTTATGGTTAGTTTTTTTTTTTTTTTTGCATTCATTAATTTAAAATTTTAGATATGGCATCTTATGACGAAAGTCATTTTGGCATGCCCTCTGTTTATGAGGAAGAGGAAACTAATCCCAAGTTCCTTCTAGAGCCAGTGTTAGTGAACGGAGTGAAGGTCAAACCTCTTTTCGTAAAAGGTCTAGTGATGTTTGGAATGATTTTAATAGAGTTATGGTTGATAGAGTCTTCAAAGCAAAATATAGAAAATGTACAAAACTTTATAGTTGTAGTAGTACTGTAGGAACAGGGCATTTAAAAAGACATCAAGAGACTCATAGGATGCAAGATTCTCGTATGCAAAGTACTCTTAATATAAAAGGGGATCACTTGCAGGTATTTTTGCATATAATCATAAAAATCAGAGAAAATTACTTATAAGATGGATAGTTCAGGATGAATTACCTTTTAGTTTTTGTGAATCTTATAATTTAGAATAATATGTTAATTAACTCTACAACCTATTTATAGAAGAACTAGTAGGCGTACATTTAGAAGAGTAGTTATGACAAACTTTTTAGCAATGAAATAAAATTTAATTGAAACACTCTCTTTTAAATGCAAGAGTTTCTTTAACTTCTTATATCTTGTCTAGGTAGTAATTGTTTTATTACTATTAATGCTCATTAAATTGATAATGATTGGCAACTAAATAAAAAATTCTTACTTTTTGTGCTTTTGATTTTCAAATTCGAGGCAACAAATTTCAAATGCTATCTATAAACTGCATGCTCATATAATATTAATAGTAAAATAATGTCTATTACTTTTGATAATGTATCTAATAATAATTCTGCTCTTGTATTATTAAATGACTCTTTGCGTCCCATTTTAAATAGACAATTATATATTAAATCTTTCTGTTCAAGCTGGCATGGACATAATTCAAGATGTTATTTCAAAAATTAAAATATAGTTTCTTTTATTCATGCTTTAAGAGCAAGACTTCAAGAATTTAAACAATTATGTATAGATCATGAAAAATGTTTTAAAAAATTTAAATTTGACGTAATTACTCATTGAAATAGTACCTATAGCATGATCCATGATGTATATCCATATAAAAACCTATTAAGTATATATATTAATGATCGTGGATTAGGATTTATATTAACTAAAATTGATTGGACTAAAGCTAAAATTTTGAAAGATTTTTTTGTTACTTTTTATGATGCTACAAATGTTCTTTCTGGTATTTATTATCCAACTTTTTGTTCATTTTTACAAAAAGCATATGTAATTAGTGAAAAATTCTATGAACATAGATATGATGATATTTTAATGCTTATTATACATCAAATGGAAACTAAATGGAATAACTATTGAGAGAGGATATGTTCTTTGCATAACTTAGCTACTGTTTTTGATTCTAGAGTTAAATTAAGTGGCGTACTAATTTTAATTGATGCATATTATGAAAACATGGTTAAAGATCATGAACATGTTAAAAAAGAGGTAACACTACTTCTTAATGATATTTATGCTTTATATGATACAAATTCGTGGATCTATAATACCTGCTCAAAGCTCTGCTTTTTCTTCTAGTTTTTATTCGTCATCTATTTTTTCATTCATTGTACAAAGAAGACACACATATGCTTCATCTTCTTCATTTTAAGTGGTGAATTAGAATTTTATTTACGAAATGATCTTCATTCTGCATATGAAAATCAAATGGAGAATTTATATGTATTAGCTTAGTGGAAGAGTGTTAGAAATCAATATTTTGTTATGTCTGCTATTGCACGCGATATTTTAGCTGTGCCGATGTCCACAGTAGCATCAAAATCCGCTTTCAATGCAAATCAGCATATTCTAGACAAAAAGAGAAGTAGGATGACTGGCAAGATGGTTGAGATGCTTTTCTACTTCAAATATTGGTTGGATGCTAAGGCGATGCTTCAAGATAAAGGTGGACATGACTTAACCAATAAAAATAATGATGATATAAATACTACTGATAAGTAAGTCATCTCTATTTTTATAATTATATATTTTTAATTTTTTAATTATTAAAATAAGTCATCTTTATTTTTTTCTTTTTTCTTATTGTATTTTGAAGGTTAGGCTTAGCCCACCTTCCTTCATGTAGCATTTTGATTTTAAATTATTAAACTGATAGGGGTCTATACTAAACCCCTACCATTAAGATGGCTTCATATTAATAAATTCTTTATTTTTGCTAATTTTTCATTTATAAAAAAATTTATAATTTTTTTTAAAGAGATCAGGCCTGGAATGGGCCGTTCCAAGCTGGTCCGCGACTAAACTTTTCAAGCCCGGCACGATCCCTTTTAATGGGCCATGCCAGGCACGGTCGGTACTGTAGCTATTGTGCCATGCTGGGCCGAGCTATGGGCGGCCTGGCCCAGTGCCCATGTCTAATATTGTAGTTGCTATTTATATAGCTTATATAAGAAGATATGAGAAGGAGGATGGTATATATAATTTTCAGCAATGAATGAAATAACAATGAGAGAAACTTTTGATCAAAGGTATTGCTTTGAGTTAATCATATATATTTGAGGAGCCATCAATTGTATATCAATCATCTAAGAGGCAAAAGAAGTTATAAAAAAGTTATTATATGCTAACTACTATAGAAAAGTTATTGCCTGATAAATATATAAAAATTGAAGAGATAGTGGCAATATAAAAATTGAAAGGTTATCTCTTAAAATATGAATATACTAATTAAACTATGTAAAGGGCTAGGACGATATCGATTTAGACCTGAATAAAGTAGAGTGAAAAAAGCAGATTTATGTAGCTGACCCCATGTAGTTGGAAAAAGGCTTAGATGAGTTGAGCTGAGTTATGCTGCGCATACGAAAAATATGTTTATCCAATTATCTTTTCAACATTATGAGTCCATAATTAGTAGGTACTTTAATACTATTTGCTTGGTGTATTATATCTTCATAAGATACTATAAAAAAATCTAAGCTTATCTTAAGAATGCTATACACATTGGAAAATAAGTAAAAATAGTTTAAGGCTAGTGTTGTGTATTTCCAAACTTTGATTGGCCACATAAAATGAATATGTGTGTGTATTTTACTTGTAAATTGTAATATTATCTAGTTTCATTAAAGAATACGTACGTACGTACGTACATACATACATACATACGTATACATACATACATACATACATATATATATATATATATATATATATATATATATATATATATATATATATATATATATATAGAGAGAGGGAGAGGGAGAGGTCAATTTTGCTGCATTCGTATATAGTTAAATCTAAAATCCAATCACTTTCTTTATTCTTGGATCCACATGGATTTGAAGCTTATCTTATATATTTTTTTAATTTTTTTACATCTTTGGGATCTATAAACTATATGGATCTAAGGTAAGAAAGGTGATCGAATCTAAGCTTAACTATATTTGAATGTAGCGGAGAGGGAGAGGTAAATTTTGCTGCATTCGTATATAGTTAAATCTAAAATCCAATCACTTTCTTTATTCTTGGATCCACATGGATCTTGAAGCTTATCTTATATATTTTTTAATTTTTTTACATCTTTAGGATCTATAAACTATATGGATCTAAGGTGAGAAAGGTGACTAAATCTAAGCTTAACTATATTCGAATGTGCTACATTTGAATGTATTCAAGTCTGCTCATCTGCCTCATTCTTGGATCCAGACATGTTAATAGATTCCAAAGATAGAAAAAATAAAAAAAGTAAGGTGGTTATAAAATCCATATAGATTAAAGGATGAGGAAGATGATCAAATCCTGAATTTGGCTTTATTCAAATATAGCCAAGTCTAGTTCTCTACATATTACCATTTAAGTTATTGAAAAGGACAAATATAGATATTGCGCAAGGAAGAATAAAATTGCAACTGATGTTCTTAGCATATATTTGTTAGTTTATGTATGTACTACTAGGATGGGATGGTTTAGTACATGATAATAGGGTTTTGCATGATGCAATTTTTACCAGAAATGAGTTACAAGTCCCTTAATATATTATTAAATATAAATAATAAATAAATTATTAAAAAAAATTAATATGATTATTTGAATTTCTCTCTTCATCATTAATAATGATTATGTTAATTTTTTATAAGTTACTACAACTTGTGTAATGTTAGGTTCACAAATTATGAAAAGTTTTAATGGTCACACCAACCTACCATCCCCGTAGAGTTCTTCTTTATGAAGCACTCTCAACTATCAAGTTCAAATATTAATATGATAACATCAATTTTATTTTTAATAACTAATAGTAATCTAGATATTTTTACTCCATTCATGATTTAAATGTTCGACTTTGTAGAAGTTATGCGACTGTAAGAGTAACGTGTTAATGTGTGTTGTGTATTTGACTTTCCATTCCTATTTAATATATATTGTTATGAAAGAATAATGTTTTTCTTTATTTTTATATATATATTGATTGTATTTTTCATAATACCATGCGTAGGAATGTGTGCTTGTTCTAGACAAGAATACTTCCACCACTACAAATTCAAAGCAAAAAGGAAAAGGTCTTGGATAAAATAACGTGGAGTTTTATTCAAGATGCAAAGCTTCCAAAGGGTTTGCATGTGACAGAGGACATTGGAGAGATTGCAGTGGAACCTAATGTGGCTGATCCAACGCCGTTAAAGAACCATGAAGAAAGGAAACTGACGAAGCCCTGTTCGACCTCCGAAGTCCGCTTCGGCCTCCGAGGTCCCTTCAGCCTCAGCTCTTAACATCCATCCACGACATGGATCTCGTTATAATAAAGAAAAAGAACAAGAGGGAGAAAGGGTCACGTTATGTGCATGGGTTTCCAAGGGCCGTCATTAATGTCCGATCAAGTCAATGGGCTTGAGCAATGGTGCAGAAACGGTCATAATGACATAGAGATGGAATGAAGTGTCACGGACATCTAGCCTCGGCTCTCTTTCTCAGCCTTTGAGTCCAGCCTCGGCCTCTAAAGCCCGCTTCGGCCTCCGAAGCATCTTTAATCTCCGAAGCCCGCTTTGGCCTTCGAGGGCCCTTCGGCCACGATATATCTCTCGCACTAAGGCACTTATGGCCTCATAAAGCCACATCCATCCACTTGCTCTAAGGCATTTATTGCCTTATTCTCTCACATATAAGGCATTTATTGCCTTATTCTCTCACATTTAATGGAATGAAGTGTCACGGACATCTCGCCTCGGCTCTCCTTCTCAGCTCCTCGGCCTCCGAAGCCCGCTTCGGCCTCCGAGGCATCTACAACCTCCGAAGCCCGCTTTGGTTTATCGCCCATCATTGTCCGAACAAGGCAACAGAAGCATGGCGTGGGGGACACGTCTGGCAAGCGCCGTAATGATCGGCCACGCCCTGCAGCAGCCTGTAACAGTTGTCCAAACCAAAACCGCTGCAGCCATCTACTCTGACGGGACACGACCTGCCTGACATATCACACGGAGGTAAGCTTCACTGTTGCTACTTTCATAAATGCTCTGACAAGTGGTAGCATCCCATGCTTCACATACAACAGTTCTGAGTTCTGACACTTCACCCATCAAAGTCATCATTATGGAGCCTCAACCACTCAAGCTAGGAAAACTCTAAGCACCAATAAAAAGGGTAAGAGGGACAACGACCAGGTAACTGAGAACGGAGAACTCATTACACTCTTAACGCTCATTCTTTCCCACAGAGAGCACGGCTCTAAGCCCCTCTCTTCTTCTCTCTTTCGAGCTTCCTCAAGCTCACGGCTATTGCCCAGAGCACCGACTTAAGCGTCGAAGGGTCCCTGCCGGAATCTCCAGCCCCCGGGACTTGTTTGCAGGCCTGCAGGCGCAAGGAGCTCGCCGGAGGATCCCGGGCTCGCTGTAGGAGGTGATCAGATGCTCGCCGACGATCGAGGATGGTGATTTAGCGTTAACAGATTGGCACGCCAGGAAGAGGGAGAAAGCAGAGTTCTGTGACACTAAGCTACAAGCTCTCACTCCCTTTACGACAACAATGGAAGCTTCCGCCAGTTATGCTGGGGAGCACCCTCAACAAGCTGAGCAACAAGATGCTAGTTCTTTGTTCCACCATCACCACCAGTTCATGCCATTCAAGCAAAACACCGTGCCACCCTCACCCTGAAGATCCAAGCATTAGCGGCAGTTGTTCAAAGGCTATGGGAGCGATATTCCATGGCCGCATGGCAACAAGCTCAGGAGCAAGAGCAACCTCAAACTCAAGCTCAACGGCAATTTAAGGTTCAGGCTCGTTAGCTAGCAAGAGCGCCACTCCTTGCCACCCAAATCCTAACTCCTAGTCACCTTAAGTATTTATGGGCATTTTTATTCCTGCGGTGATAAGCTAAGACATGCTGATGCTATTAATGCAAGGTGGGAGATGAGGACAAAGGGCTTTGACTGTTGACTCTATCTACCCCCTCTCTCTTTTTTCTCTGCTGCACCCAGAGCCAATCCAAGCCCAAGACCTCATGTGGATTCCTTTCCAGCTGCCCTCGGATTTCAGCACTGGTACCCCCCACCCTCAATCAACATAGTTATCTGGGGAGGGTCATCAACTCAACAGAAGGAGAGAGAGACCGTGGAAGCTAGAGGGCCCCTTGCCTTGAACCAATGTGGAGGCTGCCCGAATCCTGATAACTCCCAGCAACATCCTCTCCTAACCGTCCGACTTCAGCGGACTCTCCCGGCCGCTCCTCTTCATCGGCCGCTGGCTGCCCGGGCTTCCCTTGGCGACCTCTGGCTCCCGAGTCTGACTCCGACTCTCGTCCGTGGCTCCGCTCCAGCGTCCCCAGCTCTGGATCCCATCTCTCTTTACTGCACTCTAAAGATGGGTCCCCAGCTTCATTTCGGAGAGGAGCTGGTCATCAACCAACTCCAGGCTCCGTCCCAACTTGATTCCCTGGGGGCAGACCACCAGCGGGTGGAAGTGCTCAAATTTGCAGAAGGAAAATAAGGGGTGCTACAAGAGCTAAGTACGCTTTATTTAAGACAGTCTTCTTTCATTGATACTTAAAAATATCATGCAGGGAAGACCGACCTTGCATCAGCATTCAAGACCAATGTACCATTGGCACCGAAGACCGGTGTACCATCGGATCCAAAAATCCTGACTCCGATCGGCACTCAAAGCCCGATGTACCATCGGCACTAAAGCCCGAGGTCAGCTCGGCACAAAAGGCACCTGACGACTCTCAACTCTCAGGTCACCCTTCGGGGTTAAAAAGGCACCTGACGACTCTCAACTCTCAGGTCACCCTTCAGGGTTAAAAAGGCACATGACTACTCTCAACTCTCAGGTCACCCTTCGGGGTTAAAAAGGCACCTGTTGACTCTCAACTCTCAGGTCACCCTTCGGGGTTAAAAAGGCACCTGACGACTCTCAACTCTTAGATTACCCTCCGGGTTAAAGGCTCCCGAGCATGGTCCCATCCCAGTGACTCTCGGGTCACCCTTCGGGGTTCAAAAGGCTCTCGACGGCCTCAACTTTGCCTCAGCGGCTTCATTTAACGGCCTCAGCGGCTTCAACTTTGTATCAGCGGCCAACGGCCAATCAGGTAATACCTTTGTTTAAATTATACACTTGCAACATATTGCTGGTTACTTTCAGCCATCAAGAAGCCCAAGACAACTCACAGCTGGGAGAGGCCAACTCCTCAGCTCACAGTTGACGGACACCCACCTCTAAACTTTATGCCAAAAGTAAAGAGCCCCTCCAAGCTCACCAACGAATGCTACAAACGTGGAGCCTCCAAAAACAAAGCAGAAGGAGATAAATTCCTCCAACAAAAAGCTAAGTACACTACATTTTAAGGAAAAAGTTCCTTTTCATTAGTATCTAAATGCATTACGGGAAAACCAACCATTCAAAAGGCTCTCAACGGTCCTATGATCAAAAGGTCACCCCCGGGCCGGCCGCGAAACCCCCGCGGTGGTTCAAGACCTATGATTCCAGCGACCTCGAGTCACCCCTCGGGCCGGCCACGAAACCTCCAAAGCGGTTCTGGAGTAGCTCAACGGTATGGCGGCTAACGGATACCACTCGGCCTAGCTAGCATACGTCCCAAGTCGGTTCAAATCCCTAACAGCCCGTACCCGCTGGAGTTACCTCCCGAACCAGCACACAGACACTCGAGGCAATTTTATTTCAGCCCTCGTGGCTCTATTTCTGCTTCGGCAATTTTATTTCAGCCTCAATGGCTTATCTCTGCCTCCGCGACATTATTGCAACCTCAACGGCTCCCTCTGTCTCAGGAGCATCATTGCAGCTTCATTGGCTCTTTGCCTCAATGGCATGTGGACGAGGACCCACATCCAAACTTCATGTCAAAAGTTAAAGATCCAAAGTCAAGTGGAGATCAGCCACTTGGGAGGTGATGCCCCTTTCGCCTTGCTGGAGTGGGCCCGCTTCATCTCAGGGACGAGAGGCATCTGATGTTGCTGATCCAATGCCGTTAGAGAACCGTGAAAGAAGGAAACTGACGGAGCCCCGCTTCAGCCTTCGAGGTCCCTTCGACTTTAGCTCCTAACATCCATCCACGGCATGGCTCTCGTCATAATGAAGAAAGAGAACAAGATGGAGAAAGGGTCACATTATGTGCGTGGTTTTCCAAGGGCCACCTTTCATCATTAATGTCCGTCGAGTCAATGGACTGGAGCATTTAATGGTGCAGGTCATAATGACTTGGAGAGCATTTAATGGAATGAAGTGTCACAGACATCTCGCCTCAGCTCTCCTTCTCAGCCTTTGAGTCCTCGGCCTCCGGGGCATCTTCAACCTCGAAGCCTGCTTCGGCCTTCGAGGGCCCTTTGGCCACGACATATCTCTCACACCAAGGCACTTATGGCCTCATAAAGCCACGTACACCCACTTGCTCTAAGGCATTTATTGCCTTATTCTCTTACATTTAATGGAATGAAGTATCACGGACATCTCGCCTCGGCTCTCCTTCTTAGCCTCCGAAGCCCGCTTCGGCCTCCGAGGCATCTTCAACCTCCGAAGCCCGCTTCGGTTTATTGCCCATCACTGTCCGCACAAGGCAACAGAAGCATGGCATGGGGGACACGTCTGGCAAGCGCCGTAACGATCGGCCACGCCCTGCAGCAGCCTGTAACAGTTGTCCAAACCAAAATAGCACCTGCCAACCAGCTGCAGCCACTACTCTAACGGGACACGGCCTGCCTAACACATCACACGGAGCTAAGCTCCACTATTGCTGCTTTCATAAATGCTCTGACAAGTGGTAGCACCCCATGCCTCACAAACAACAGTTCTGACACTTCACCCATCAAAGTCATCATTATGGAGCCTCAACCACTCAAGCCAGGAAAACTCTAAGCGCCAATAAAAAGGGTAAGAGGGACCCCGACCAGGTAACTGAGAATGGAGAACTCACTACACTCTTAACGCTCATTCTTTCCCATAGAGAGCACGGCTCTAAGCCCCTCTCTTCTTTCCTCTTTCGAGCTTCCTCAAGCTCACGGCTGTTGCCCAGAGCACTGACTTCAGCGTCGGAGGGTCCCCATCGGAATCTCTGGCCCCCGAACTTGTTTGCAGGCCCATAGGCGTAAGGAGCTCGCCGGAGGATCCCGGGCTCGCTAGAGGAGGCGACCGGATGCTCGCCGATGTTTGAGGACGGTGATTTGGCAGCGTCAACAGAACCTATAGAGGAGATTATATTGTTTGTTTATAGAAGAACTTTCTTAATAATAATAATCATCATCATCTCTAGTTGTGGCTTGAAGGTCAATCCTCACATTAAATTATGTGTGAAGCATTCAAAAATAAGAAACCATGCCATGAAGGAGATGTTGGGCCCAAATTGCCCTGGATTTGGATAGAATGGTAAGTATAAGTGCATCGCATGTCATGAAAGTCTTGAATGATTAGGTGCAGGTAAAATGAATTATAATTCTTACATATGTTTCTATCCATTTGTTTTATTATTTAGAAAATTATGCTTTAACTGCTGAATATTTCTTATTCATAGCCATCTTAATGTAAAAGGGCTCACAAATAAGTGCTTTTCATTCTTAATTGTGATTGAAAAGGATAGCACAATTAGTGAAGGAGATAAGTCTCCTGGTGATTCAATTAAGGATGTATTAAGACAAAATTCCAAATTTTGAGATGGTATTGAAACTCAAAAGTCAAATATCTGAAGTAGCAAATCATTGGAAGCGATTAGTCTTCTCACTAGATCTAGGATTGAGGACCTGAAAATATTGAATTACTCCCTCATAAAGAACCTATGAGAAGATGAGATACCACTGATGGATGGGTCGGTCAGAGAGGAGAGGAGTTTACCAAAAAGATAAAGAAGAGGCAAAAGAAGTGATGCTTATTTTCTCATAGCAGCTTTAACATATGCATGTGCAGCAAAGATCTTAGCATATATACATAAATCTCTTAACACTTTTGCTGAAGGTGGGTGGATAGAAACCTTGCCATAAATTACAGAATAAGAAATGAAACAGACCTGCATCACAGGTTAATGGTTTAAAAGCTTTCATGAGGTACCATAGAGGGGATAAGGGTGCTTCCACCCTTTCAAATGGATAGAACAGGTAGAATCCCCTTTGTATTATTCAGCACCAACTAAAAACATAATAAACAATAGAAAAGCATGCCCTCCACAAAAAGTCACAGTTGCAGGCCAACCTATCAAGACAGAAACAGAAACCCTAAAAGAGCATTCACATGTTCCAATGAGAAACCAAAATAAAACAAATTTATCAAAAAACATGCAAGTAATTAGTGTTCATTTTCGTTATGGAATCTGGTAGTAACACAAAGCAACTCCTTTTCATCAATAATAAAAATAAAATAAAATAAAATATCCTTGAAAAACATAATGTAACTACTTTTGGCATTTGATAAACCACAAGATACCTTTTTTGAGCCGCTTCCTCTTCCTCCACAAGCAACTTCTGATATCTCAAAGCCTCAGCATCCTTGTCAGCAAGCCATGCTTTGACCTGAACATTGTATCATATGAAAATTGTTTCAATGACATATTTCTCAACAAGCCAGATGATTTAGATCCAATATGCAAAAACAGAGAATTTCAACTATATCAGTTTCTGTTCAAGCAGAAAACTGGTGCACGCAACTATACCAGTTTCCTATTTATGTTTAATTATTAGAAACTCCAATGCACTCACAATATGCTGTTCAATGAAAAAAAAAATAGTGATTGCTCACATGACTCATGAGCATATTTAAGTCACAACTTGGAACAAATAGTCTCAAGCTACTAATTGAAAATTCTTCATCTAGCATTTACATGAAATGCATCTAAGTTTGTAATAACAAATTAACAAGCACTTCCCATCAATCTCCAGGAAATCATGCAGATAGTACAAAACTATAGACTAAGAAGGACATTACATCCTTATAAAGTTTGAAGTACAAGTCAGTTTACATCTTGAATCACGTTTGCAAATTAGTAACAAACTGCATAAACTGCCGCATAGAATCTTTATATCTGTATCCCAGACATGCAGGCATAAATATCATACAACTTTCTATTTTCTTTATTTAATGAAGGATATAGACATAATAAAGATTTCTTCTAAAGAACCTATTTTATGATTCAGAATATATTCGATGTGCTTTGCAGCTAGCATGCTTTAGTTAAGAGTAAGATTTAAAATCTGTGTACTGGTACTTTACCAGTGATGGAATGCACTAACATAGTGGGGTAGAATACCAATACATGGCATGCCTATGATGCCATGTGTAGGCACATTACAGTGCTGAAAGACATACCAGTGCTAATGTCTTACTAGTATAGTACAACTAGTACAGTATGGTGCTTCAATCAATGGATAAGAGTGAATATGCCAATAGCCTGTGAAACAAGCACAGATATATAATCCCAAAGCACTGAGACAGGAAAATCTTAGATTGGGTACTCGAACAATTTGGAGAACTGTAATAATCAAAGCAATACCCTGATCAAAAAGGCAGATAACAAGAAAAACAAAAAATGGTCAATAAAAGAAATTATAATAAGTAAGACTTAATCTACAAAAAAATCCAGGATAGAAAAATTACATGTACAGCTGCCAAAACCAAGACCAATAGAAAGAAATGGAGTAACATCCACTCAAGCATGTCAGTTCATTAAATAGGACTTACTATATCATCAGTTATTTCTAATATTGTCAAAGCAAAAGAGCAACAAAGGTAAGCTAATATTTAGCTCTTAATGTCCCCGTTAAGAGACGCGTTGCATTTGCCTCCGGATGTTTCAAAAATGAATAAGGGGCGCCGCACCGGTGCCCTGCACTACTGACGAGTGCATATAAAGAAGTTAGTCTATGATAGCCAGCTTAGAGTAGCAACATGAAACATAGGAACACTAACAGGTAAAATTATAAAAATAGTGGACACTATGATTAGGAAAAAAGTAAATATAATATGCTTACAAAAAACTAAATGGGTAGGTGAAAGATCTAGAGAAATAGAGAATACAGGATATAAATTATATTACACTAAAAATATAAAAATAGAAATAAAGTAGGAATAATTGTAGGCAAGAATTTTAAGGAATGTGTTGTTCATGTAACTAGGAAAGAAGATAGGATTATATCACTAAAACTTATAATTAAGAATAATATAATTAACATAATTAATGCATATGCACCACAAGTAGGATTAGACCAACAAACTAAGACACAATTTTAGAAAGATAGATGAAGTAATGCAAGAAATACCATAAAAAAAAAGATATATTTGAAAGAAGATTTTAATAAATATGTAGATAAACAAAGGGATGGATATGAATGGTACATGAAGGATAAGGATATGAATTTGGAGATAGGAATCAAGCCGGAGTGAGCTTATTAAATTTTGCAGTGGCGTATGTTCTAATAATAGCAAACACATGTTTCAAAAAGAAAGATGAACATTTAATAACATTTAAAAATGGATCTAATAAAAGTTAAATAGACTTTTTCTTAACTAGAAAGATAAAATTACATGCAAAAACTGTAAAGTTATTCCAGGAGAAAGTTTAACTTCATAACATAGGAAAATAGTAGCAGACATATGAATAAAAATGAAATCTAGAGTAAAACGTAAAACTATTAATTCAAAAATTAAATGATGAATTTGAAAGGAAAAAAACTAAAATTATTTAAAGAAAAATTAGTAAGAGTAATGACTATAAATAGTGATCCCAACTTAATGTGAAAAAAAGCAACTAAATGTATAAAAATAGCAAAAGAAGTTCTAGAAGAATCAAAAGGAGTAGGACTAGTAGGAAAGAAACTTGGTGGTGGAACGAGGAAGTTCAAGCTGCCATCAAGCTTAGAAGGACAAACTATAAAATTTGACAAGTGGCTAGGGATGAAGAAAGTCTTAAAAAGTATAGGGATGCAAAGAAAAAAAAGCTAAAAAAGCGATAAGTAATACCAAACTTAAAGCCTATGATGATTTATATAATAGACTAGATACGAAAGAAGGTGAAAAGATTATATATAAATTAGCAAAACTAGGAGAAAAGAAAATAAAAGATCTTGACTATATTAAATGTATTAAAGATGAAGATGAAAGTCTTAGTAAAAGAAGAAGGGATAAAAGAACGATGAAAAGTTATTTTAAAAAATTATTAAATAAAAATAATTTGATAAATTTAAGGGTAGAAGGATGTGATAACCTAAAAGTAACAAATGAGCATAATTTTTTTCGTAGATTTAGTATGCTTGAGGTTAAAAAGGCTTTGAGTAAAATAAAAAATGAAAGGCATTAGGACCAGATGTGATCCCTATTGAGGTTTGAAAAGGCTTAGAAGAAATTAGAGTCGTGTGGTTAACCAATTTATTTAACAGGATTGTAGCAACTAAAGAATATCGGATGATTGAAGAAAAAGTATATTAATATCCATATATAAAAATAAAGAAGATATTCAAAACTGTGCAAATTATAGAGGGATTAAGCTAATAAGTCATACAATGAAATTATGGAAAGAGTAATAGAAAATCGATTAAGAGCTGAAACTTTGGTATTAAATAATCAATTTGGATTTATGCCTAGAAGATCAACCATGGAAGCTATTTATTTATTAAGAAGATTGATGAAGAGAGTTAAAGAAAAGAAACAAAGACCTTCATATGGTCTTTATTGATTTAGAGAAAGCATATGATAGAGTACCTAAAGAAATAATATTATAAATTTTAGAGAAAAAAGGAGTTACCAAAAGGTACATAGAATTAATAAAATATATGTATGATAGAGCAATAACTATTGTTAAAACAATAATAGAAGAAACTAGAGAGTATTCAATAACTGTAGGTTTACATTAAGGATCGGGGATCGGCCTTAAGTCCGTATCTTTTTATGTTAGTTGTGGATGAATTAACCAAACATATTCAAAATGATATCCCATGGTGTATGTTATTTGCAGATGATATAGTGTTAATTGATGAAACTAAATTTGAAGTAAATGCTAAGTTAGATATTTGGAGAGAGATTTTAGAATCTAAAGGTTTTAAGATTAGTAGAACTAAAACTGAATACATGAAATATAATTTTAGTGGAAGTAGATATACAAATGAAGAAACAGTGAAGATTGAAAGCCAAAAGATATCAATGAGTGAAAAATTTAGGTATTTAGGATCAATTATCCAGTAAAAAGTGAAATAGGTGATGTGAATCATAAAGTTAAAGCAGGATGGATTAAGTGAAGGATTGCTTGGGGAGTATTATATGATCGGCGCATCCCATTAAAATTGAAAGAACAATTCTATAAAACTGCTATTAGGCCAGCTATGCTATATGGAACAGTGTTGGGTAATATTGAAACAATATATAAATAAATTAAGTATAACAGAAATGCGTATATTAAGATGGATATGTGGTAAAGCTTTAAAAGATAGAATTAGAAATAAACATATAAGAGAAATGATAGGAGTAGCCTCAATTGAAGATAAAATAAGAGAAAATCGATTACGGTGGTTTGAACCTTTAGATGCTCCAGTTAGAAAGAGTGATCTTTTAACAATTCATGGTAAGGATAGAGGTAGAGCTAGACCTAAACTAATATGGACAGAAACAATTAAAAAATATATAACTATTTGTAATTTAAATATCGACTTGGTCCTGAATAGAGCAGAGTGGAGGAAGCAGATTCATGTAGTACCCCATGTAGTTGGAAAAGGCTTAGATGAGTTGAGTTGAGACTCATGCAGAACAATCCATAAAGCTCAAATTCCGTGACAGAGTGATTTGTAAGGCAAGATAGCACTATCTCGCTCTAAAGAGAATATCATGCCACTCAAGGCTACTGAAAGGATTCAATAATTGCTTAATTGAACTTCCCTATTTTTCAAGGAAGAGGCTTCTTGCTGTAATTATCAGAAATGGACATCTCAACCAGGTTCTCAATTTTTCAGTACTTCTGATTTCAAAGGAGGGAGGGGGCTCACATGGACAAGTCATCAGTTTTATGGCTTACAAGTCTCTGGTATATTGCAGATGTTAAGATTTGACACTTACATATTATTAATCACAAATACTCGCAGACCACAAAAATTGTTACTTGACAATCAACACCATATATCTTAACTGTGTAATTCATGCTATTGAGGCACCTCATCTTGTTTTAGTGGAGAGACGACTTTTATCTTTCTTGTCATGATACAAAAACATAAAGATTACTTGTTTGCATTTTAGATGCATTTCCCCAAACTCCAATACTCCTATCTTTTAAAAAAGATATGTTTCTGCATGTGGATATCACATCCATCAAATCCAATTTAAAGAGTACTTGAAATTATCTTAGGGTCCTAATCAACTAATAATAAGAGTGCTTGTGGATGTTAAAACAAACCAGTGTTTTTGGTCCAAAATAATAATAATAATTTCAACAGACACAGCTAGAGTAGAAGTGGATCCTAATTTTTGATTGCGAGAGTAAGATGCAATACATAATTCCATGTTTAAGTGCACAATAATTTTTGATTTAGCAAGTAAGATGTAATACATCATTCCAAGTTGCTTACCACAAAGAAGTTCTCGAATTTTTTTTACTCTGGTTAGCAGACAAAAATAACTTAAGTATTGTCATTTAAGTACATAGTTTTGAGGCTGAAGATTAGTTTCAAACTTTCTCTGCAAAACTGACAGATAAGAATAGGTAGCTTTTGCAGTGCAGTTCATGCACAATCTAGTCATAGCTCAAAAATATGTGTGAATTATAAATACAAGATAGATCTAGTACCAGGATATCTTGGCCAATCCAGGCAAAGGATTTGGAGCAATGAACAGCCCAGACAACAGCAAAAGCAATGCAGAATGGTGAGACTGCTAGTGTAAGATATGAAACAGCTCCAAAGAAGGGCACTTTAATGAAAGATTCCCCAGCAAGTTTAAACCATCTGCCAAAATTCATGTATCAATAATTAGTAACAATCCAAAAGGCATCAAGCACTTCAAAATTTGATAGGTCAACTCTCTTGGTGTGAGATTCATAGCTTGGGACAAATTCATACATGAGATAAACTGGAACATATAAAACAGTTGTAATTATCTACTCTCAGTTTTTCATCGTGCATAGGTTGGCAAAAGGTAGCAAGCAAGAAGCAAGCTACAAAACAGGGAGCCATGGTTGAAGGGGTGAACATATCTCTGGTGGTGGTCTTAAACCATTGGCCAAACCCAGCAGCATAATAGGAAACATAACGTGCAAACATGAGAGCATAAAAGAAGTCCCTGGTGGCCCAACATTTTGCCTCCCAAGTTGGAAAAGTGGCAGGAGGCAAGTAAATGGAACTAACATCCATCCTCACAGATGCCCAAAGTCAAGTTGAAAGCTTGTGGATTATTATAAGTCACCAAGCAGGGCTTAAGAGTGTGGGGAAGCATAGTGACAGAAAACATAGAAATTAGTAGGAATATGGATCATGGTATAGATTTTAACCATGAAGCATATGATCAAAATGAACACTTTTAAGAGTGAGCTTTTAATTACCTAATGGAGTAATTCAAGTTACTAAATTTTAACATATATGCGAGTATGTTACAGTATACTTATTTCTCCAAATTTTACCAGAAATAGCATACTCATAGATAAACAGATAATACAAGCTTTGCAAGGTTGTGTATAATAGTTATCAGCACATTATCATTGTTATTAGCATCTGAACCCAGTCCCGCCTTCATGTTAAGTAATGTCTCTTGAGCTAGAGGTGAAAGACTAGGTTCAAGCATTTAGCCAGAGCTATCATATATCTCAAAAAAACCTTCTCTGATTGTCATGATGTATATCTCATAAATGTGGAGAGCTTAACATTTTAGCTTGAAAAGGAGCTGGTACTTGAATGCAGAATCACATATTAAAGCCCATGAGGAAGCAATGAAGCATCTGACTATCAACAAATGTTATTAGAAAAAAGGCATATGGTTAAAAAAAGTTGACTTTGGAATATTTTATCTGTATCACTCCAAGGTAGGCTCTGATGGTACATAAAAGTAAAAGAAAAGGCTTCATTCAACAGAAGACTGGAACTGTTTATGGAAGAAGGTGCAGAAGTTGGGAGGGGGACTGCAGGACATGGAGTGGTTGCAAGACACCAACTGGAAGGTTCTGGTCATCAAAATTTAAAAGTACTACTTAAAGTCATGACTAATCCTTTTAAGCAATCCACCTAGATGCTCATCCTCATTGGGCATAAGCATTTTCTTTTGGGAACTATCAGTAATGATCACCTTCACCATCTGCACCTTCAAGCATATGCATCAACAAAGAATTGTGAGGAACATACGTAGCATTTGAACACTAATTTGAATCTCATTGTAAATTTCAAGCAGCATTTTACTAAGAAGCCACAGAAGTTTTTTCAGATATATAACATAACAATTACATTTATGTTTGTAGAGTAACTACTAACAGAACATTGGGTGACCAAGCTTGTAACTGATGCAATAAAGAAGGGATCTTACACAACGGTCCCAAACCCTCTATGATAATTATTTAGTCATTTCCAATTTAAAAAACTAAGTAATGCAATGAAAAATATTCATAACAGGAAAAAAAAAAAAAACATTTGGCATACCGTGATAATAAAGCTACCAGGCATGTTTGTAGGCCCTGAAGTACAACAAAATTGTGCAATTAATAAAATTATTGAAAGAAGAAATAGTACATTTGCTGGATTATTCAATAGTTAACCATAAAAGAAAAGCATAACTGTAAAATCTTTTTATACCGCAAGTTGTGGTTCAAATAACTGATTAATAATATCACATATAGATCTTTTTGGAGAAAAGTAGGAAATTCTTGTACAAGCAAAATGGTTCCTAATATGAGATTTTTACAAAAACCTTTATACTTCATAAGTCATATAGAATTTCGAGAACATGCGATTTAGACTTGAATATTAAGAACATATCAATAGCGAAAATAATATACCCAATTGATACAAGACACATTTGACAATGTTTTGTGGGATCCAAGGACGGCTGAAGCATGCCAAATCAGATGTTTCAGGGTGAACAATACCGAACTAGTCTAGAACCAATAGAGCTCGATGGTTCAGTTCAATAAGGGGCCAAACCATCCGTGCCAACCCTGAACCACCTCGTATAGTGCCAAACTGGCTAGTTTAGCCTGATGCAGGGCGGTTTATGGGTTGGGGACTCACTCTACGATACATCTTGCACTATAGCCAATATCCTGAAACTAAACAATGGCCTTTAACACCATCAGAAACACCATCAGAAAGTCAGAATAATGTAGAAATATTATTTATGCCGAGAAAAAGATGAAAACACGAGATTCTAGACATCGCATTGCTTATGGTGACTGGTGAGAAAGTCAAATTGGCAGTTAACTGGCCAACATTGTACATCCCAATTCTCCAAAACCCACCCTGCTATGCCGATCAATCACGCACTAAATCAGTTATAAAGGGCCAGTGTCGATTTTGCTCAACCCTAACTTGTAAAAAAATACAATCTTTTTTGCTAAAAATTATATCTCCAGACCTTATCTTCCAATTCCACATCCCTCTTCCCTACCTAGCTAATAAGCGGCAGAAAGAACCAGAAGCCCATCAATAATTAGAAACCCCTCGCAGCCTCTAGCTAGCAATAAACTCTTAACAACAAGAAAATCCAATCAGGGAAATAGAAAATTATAAAGAAACGAGATGAATCGAAGAGGAAACTCGCCAGGACGAAGTTGTTCGAGCATCCGGGGAGCTTCGGAGCCTTGTCGTCCTCGTGGACTATATCCCCTCCAAGAACCAAGCGGGGAAGAACCGATATCACTAGCACAGCCCACAGCGCCCCCAAAAACCTCCGCGAGTCCATCACGAACAGGCGTGCAACTCGGGCTAACGATACTCGGTTTCCTCAACCCTAGCCCTATTTATAATATGTCTAACTCTAACCCTAATCCTAATCCAATTGGTAAAATCTAAACTCTAATCCTAATCCAACTGGTAAAACCTAAACCCTAATCTTATTTTTAAAAATCTAATTCGGATTGAATTTCGAGTTAAAATTCGAGTTGATGAAAAAAAATAAAATAAAATAAAAATTCAGATTAAAGTTTGGGTTATTTCGGGTTCGGGTTGGGATCAACCCTAACCCGAATCAATTGCAAATTGAGCCGGGTTAAATTCGGATCTTTGAGGTTCGGGTTGAGCAAACATGAATTTAAACACTGCTGTAAATCGGATTCGACGGGTCGGATTCGGATTGAACCCGGTCCAAGTTGCATCCCTAATCATGAATCAACCATTTTCAACAGAAAAATAGGGTGGTCTTTTCTTTTTCTTTTTTTTTCCTTAACATAATAGAGGAAGAGAGAAACGAGAAAAAGAAGGGAAGGAAATATAGAGGGGAATAAAGTATGAAAAAATATCTGATGTATAATGGATCGAAAGGGACGTAATCTATTCAAATTATCAATAATTTAAAAAAATTTCATCAGATAACTACAACTATCTTGCAGTGATAAAATTATCTCAAAAGAGAATAATTATCTACATATATATAATAATTTAATAAATTATTTTTTTAATAAAATTATTTGAACATTCTCTACTCGCATCTTTCTCTGTAGCGATCTCACGACATGCTGCAAGATTTTTTTCAATCGATGCATATCGCTTCGGATATTATTTATAAATATATTTTTCTTAAAAATAAAATATATAATAATATATAAATTTTTAATAAATTTAATTTAAAATTTTTTTAAAAATTTAATATTATATAACTGATAATTTATTTATCGTATCAAATATAATAATTAATATTATTATATATCAAATATAATAATTAATATTATTAATAATTTATTAAATAATAATTTATTTTATAAATAATTTGTATTACTATTCAAAATTAGCCATGTACCAAATGCAACCGAAATGAAGTCAGTTCTTTGCTATCGATCCCTACGAAAAGAGCGTTGTCAGCTTCCTCTCGCGTGCTCCCTTTCTCGCTCCCTCTCCTTTCGGGGGCAGACGTCTCCACTGGTCCTGGGATTCCATCCATTCTTTTTCTTGTTTGATTTGATCGCCGGTTTCACTAGAGATGTGCTTTGGATGGTGGGAGCCGAGGATCAGAGTCCTGCTAAAGGACCCAACTTGGTTGTGAGGAAAGGGTCAGGATTTGCTGTACCAATTTAGACTACGAATTAACATTAATCGAATGGTATACAAGGAAAAAAAAATTCACAGATGCGTGTTATTGGTGCAATGGAACTAGTATGAATCTCCTAGGAAGCTGGTTAAAACAATGAAAAGTGCCACTTTATGTGGCGCTTTCAAAAAGTGAAAGCGCTACACAGTGTTTTTTCATGTCGGGCCAGCCCATCTTTGCTGGTGTTTTTTCAACGTTGACGTGGTATTGAGGGAGAGATAAAAAAATGTTAAAAATAATATTTTTCACTCTAACATCATTTTTGTAAAAAAAATTTCTTCCATGTTATTCTTAGACACCGATTTAAAAAATAGCTTCAAGTCCAATGAAAGCAATGGTATGGAGCGAAAAAAAAAAAAAAAAGAATGAGCCCATACCGAGAGGACATTAATTAATTGGTTTGGTAGTAACCGTGAATTGAAAGATGGGAGTTTCTATTTGCACCCCAAAAATTACTATCGGCATCCACATTTAAAAAAAAATTACTCTCTACACCCATCGTTTCTCTATCTGCAACCCCCATTTTTTTTAAAATTTTCAAAATACCCTCACCCACCCTCAGCCCACCTGAGTTACTCTCCACACCCGCATCCCTTTTTTTTCAAACCCCTCTCCCTCTCCCAGGTGATCTCCTTCTCCTTCCTTCCGTTTGGCTTCCTTCCTCTCCAACGACAGCAGCGGTGGTCCGGCTCCCTTCCTCTCCGGCGACAACAACAGCGGTTCGGCTCCTATCCTCTTCGGCATCGAGCGATCCGGCTTCCTCTTCTTTGCCCCTTCTCCACTATCTCTCCCACCTAGCCCTTCCCTTGGTTCGTAATTTTTTGTACCTGTGATTCTCAGAATGGCCGACACTCTCTCCCTCTTTGTTTTTTTTTTTTTGGTTGACATCACTTGGCAATGTCCACCATCATAGGGGCAAGCAGGACAATTTTGTAGTCACATTTCCCAATTCAAAGAGAAGAAATGGCAGTCTAAACTATAATTTTGTTTAGCCATGCAGCCATTCAGTAGTGTAGTTGTTATCTAGGCTTGCCGGCCAGAACTTTTATGGACCAAGGCATAGAGACCTAAACCTCAAATTAGGAGATAGAACACTTGGAGTTGGTGAGTTAGATGTATTACAACTTGGATTCATATAGCAGAGAAAGTTCTAGAGGCTTCTTTACTGTGACTAAAGATATGTGATGTATATTTTGAACAATAAATGTTTTGCGATGAAGATAGACTTGATAGTCCTTGAAAAAAAACTAGGTGAAGTGCATGTGGAAGGGCACAAGTAAATTCATTATTAATTCCTATGTTGCCATGTAAAATATGAAGATGTTGTGCGCTTTAATCCAGTACTGCTTCTTAGCTTCTATGCATTTCAGTCTGATGTAGATTTTTAGATCCTTTGCTTCTAGAGTATTTAAAGTAAGCATTCAATACCTACAAGAGTAAGCTCTATTCAGTCATTCACAGAGCTTTCAACGGTTGGAGGAATACCATGTTGTTTTTCCGTAGTTTGGACTCTTCGGGTAGATGTAGTAAAAGCAACCTTTTCTAGAGTTATGATCCTATTCAATTTAGGCTCCTAAACCAAACATCAGGAGAACCCTAAAAAATCAATTGAAGAAAAATATAAACTAAGGAATGATGCCTAAACTATGCTTACAATGTAGCAGCACTACATTCCTTCGATAGAACAAATTTTGTTGCCTTATGACTTTAAGATGATTCAATTTGCAGACGAAAGGTTAGATGGTTGTAGGCTTTTTTAAAAAAGGATTATTGCAGCTCCTCTAAAGAAGTAGAATGCCCTGGTGCAAAAAGTAAACTAAGGTTAATCAAAGAAAAAAAAACTGATTACGGGATGCATTATAGACTTTTATTATAGCAAATCAATTAAATTAGGCTATTAATTTTTTTATTACCTAACATTCTATGCTATAAAATAAAATTGATTTGCATTTTGATACTCAATCTATATGCCGGTACTCAGTTTCAGATATGGATGTTGGTCCCTCACAAGTTAGACCCATGGCGTCAGCCAGAAGACGTCGTGCCAGGCATGCTGAGACTGAGATTTCTGTTGCACCATCACCCCCAGTTGAGACAGTAGACAAGGACATGCCAGCTACAGATGTTGAAGGTGAAGCTGTTGGGCCATGTCCAGGAGGTCCAAAGGATGAGTCTGTTCTGATTAGTTTCAGGACACATATAGCAGCCTTGATCTGGAGGCAACAGGTATTGTTTGTTTGTTATTATATTATACTTTCTTTAATGTATCATTGCGATGTTGTGATATAAATTCTTAATGTCATTTATATTATAGAAATGGGCCCCACTGAAGTGCATGAACCATGCTGTCAAGATAGCTGAATGGCAGTGCTGAGCATCAGGGCAATCTAATAGGAAGTTCAAAGAAATAATAGAGCAGTCGGGCCCGATAGAATTAGTGTATCGGTTCACCGATAAGATTCTTATCTCGGGCTTCGTAGAGAGATGGCAGCCCGAGACGAACACCTTCTATTTTTCCTATGGCGAGATGACTATCACCTTGGACGACGTAGCCGCCATATTAGGGATTAATATCATGGGTTCCTCAGTGTCACTATCATGTGATAGGATGAGTGATCGAGATGCTGAGGACCTACTTGTTGAGTTATTAGGTGTGTCACAGGTAGATGTGCGTTAGGAGGTGCTATCAGTACGCGGTCGATCTGTAAGGTTAGAGTGGCTGAAGAGTCATCATGCTGTATTTGATAGAGATAGCCACCATAGGATAGAGTGTGTAGCACGAGGGTATTTGCTATTTTTGATAGGATGCACACTCTTTGTTGATACAAGTGGAATGAGGGTGCTATAGCTTGTCTTTCTCTACTTTGGGATTTAGATAGGGTGAGCACATATGTCTGGGGTGCTGCTGCCTTGACTTTCTTATATCGCTAGTTGGGGATTGCATCTAGGGCATCTATTAGACAGACCAATGGATACATGACGCTGCTTTAGGCTTGGATTTATGAGCAATTTTCATATCTCGCTCCTCACCCATCCCTTAATTATACTGATGCCAGGCCCCGTGTGCACTGTTGGATTCCCGGCAGTCCATCATGTACCATGATGGACCATTTAGTGGTTCTACATAAGTCACTGGACGTTTTGAGAGCTGATGAGGTATATACCATAGGACTATTCACTTGTATATTTCTATAATTTTAATTTGCCATTTATAACCAAACTTGTTAATGTTTATCTATTGCAAGTAGTTTGGGATCCCCATCATCATATTCGGGAGGATCGTCTATTCGTAGATATTGCATTCTTTAGTGGATGCCCGAAGTGTATGGATATCGTAGAACCATATTATCCTAAAAGGGTTCTACGATAGTTTGGCAGGATACAGATGATCCTCCACGTGCCACTAGCCCCTGTGTGAGCTAGTAGAGGATCAACAGCAGGATTGTACCACATTGCGTACGACTTCTTGGATCAGATATAGGAAAGGTGGAAGGATCACCTGCTGAGCCGAGGGACCAAGAGCCATTCGGTTACCCGACCATCAGATTGCGTGCCAGGATATATGGATTGGTATTCTTATATCATGCACCTGATTGTTCACCCTTCAGAGAGGCGATCCAGTATCTATTCCCGAGTACGACCCGAAGATGTTGATGCTGATGTATACCGGTGGCATACTGAGGATGCCATTAGCATTGGTGCCAGCAGTATACAGATGGATCGGGTGGAGCTTGCATCACTGGGGACCAACTACTTGTACGACGTTATTTTGCATATGATATAGGTCTTGCAGGATCAGCACATCTCGACCGATGAGCCTGATGTGCCTGGCCCTAGTTAGGCACCGCCACAGCAGTACAGGCATCGACGATGATGGGATGTGGATTAATTAGGAGCTCTCATGTATCTTATAGGTTTTAGCACTTATTTTTGTAACAAAGATAACATTTTTGACATGTAAAATACAATGCATTTTGAATGAAAGTTTCAGTTTCATTTTCCTTTTCTATACCAGAGTCAAAATTTGATGTACTAAATTGATATATGTCAAGTGTACAATGTTCAAAACATGTTTATAAATTTGAACTTTGTTACAAAATGTATTCTACAGCTCAATAGTCTTGCTAATTATAACATCTGACGAGATATTTTCTTTGAACTATTAAATCCTAGATTCATATGAACTTACCCATCCGGAAGCACAAGGTAAATGATATCTTCGCCGGTTGGTCGCTATTGGCGGATCCGGAAATAGGAACACCTACAAATTTATAATTAGTAAACAATATAACTCATTTAATTTACAAGCCATTTATAATGACAAAGAGTTGTTTAATTAATACCTCCACAAAATGATTGCGATAAACGAAGGCCACTGCAATGTCTTTGCGGGATAGAGGAGGAAGAGGCACTAATGGCACTAATCTGAGAGGCAGGAATGTAAGACATTCTTGCAATGAGATGTGGTATAGGATAATATTATAGCGGATACTATAAGATGCCCCATATCTGGCATAGTCATCCATCGATCATATGGCAGACAATCATCAAAATATGATAATGCGTGAGCGATCTCGTCAACCCTCCCTTCGACAGCATATAATGCACGATAGTGCTCCGAATGACATTGTAACTCATGTAATAAATCTTTCCTAACACGTGAACAATCATCCTCTCCAAATCCCAGAAAGTCAGCTATTGTCCTAAATCCACAATTGCCATCAGCTTTGACATCCTTGATATGCTGGATGTATGGCCTCAACTAAAATTTGATCAATATAGATCATTGGCTTATGTGACCGAGGTCGAGGACGAATTACTTGCAAATCATATTGAATGCTATAAATTATATTGAAAACAATCATATTGAATGCCTTGGCATGGGCCGGCACGTGCTGGCACGGATCGGCATGGACCGGCACGGACCAGCAAGGGATGGCCTGGCATGCTCTAGCATGGCTCGACACACCCAGGGATGACCTGGCATGGTCCAGCATGCGCTTGCATGGGCCGGCACGCACCAGCACGGGCTGGCTGGACCAGCAAGGGATGGCCTAGCATGCCCCGGCATGCCCAAGGATGGCCCAGCATGCCCCAGCATGGCACTCTTTGATAAAAATGAAACAAATGCTTCTTACCTTCTTCTTCTTCGGCTGCCTCTTTTGCATCTACATTGTTGGGATGCCCATAATAATTCGCTGTGAACCAGGTGAATAACTATCTTGTCCAAATAGAACCAACTCAAATATGGAAGGGTCACGGCGAGTAGACATATCAACCTCCAATGAAGCACGACTACGTATACCGGTCTTCCTTTTTGGAGGTTCTTCAAGAGAAGTACTATTTGGACTTGCAATCTCTCTTAATTTCTTTAACATTTGCAATTGAGAAGCCCCATTTAACTACTTGAATTTCTGGGCAATTATATCCAACTATGGTTCACAGCTCAACTTCAAACTTTGCACATTTTTAGCAGACACCATATCAAGTTTTCTCCAATGAGGATTTATGCAGTCAAGGAGAATAGGTCGACCTTTCATTCTGTACTACACAATCTTATGAGCACATGATAAGCCATGTGTGCGTCGAATAGTATACCCACAAGCTGATTCATCAATCCCAACTTAATTGGCTCGATTCGATTGGGCAAGGATATTGTTGGTCCAGATAGCAACCCAAGAGGGGGGGTGAATTGGGTTTTTCAAAAATTAAACTCCTTTTAAAAAATCCCCAGTGGAAGTAAAAACTTAGATGTATAGGAATTAAAACAGAGTATGCAAGAATAGAGAGTAAGAGACAAGGAAACAATCACGGCAAACACAAAAAGTTTTATAGTGGTTCGGTGTACCTACACCTACATCCACTCCCAAGTACCTCTTGGGTCCACACTATAATCAATCTGATTACAGCAGAGTTGTTTTGCAAGCTCACAACTCAAACTTGTTGTTTTCGGGTGCACAAAAACCCAGCTGGTTTTTAAGGCTCACCAGCACACAACCTTACAACACAAGCAAACTGCTTGCATAAGGCTAACAGCCTCAACGGAATCAATCCTCCGATTGACCAAGCAAACAATAATGTTTTTACAAGTTTAAAAGCTCCTCCAATTAGCAAATATACAATAATTGAACAAGAATAAAGAGATAGGAATCAAAGCCTGATTTGCAGATCTTGATGGCTTGCTTCTTCTCTTCTCTTGAGTGGATCTTCCTTTAGTATGCTCTTGAAGCTCCGAAGATCAGAAAGCTAGGGCTTGCTTCTTCTCTTGAGATTTCTTCAAAATGAAACCACGAAAGCTTGAAATCTCTCTCTTTTCTTTTGGGGAATCAGTATAATCTTTCATTTCGAATCTTTCCTCTTTTCTCTTTTGATTTTCTGATGGATTTCAAAGGTTTTTCTCTATTCTTGTCTCTCTCTTTTTCGATACAACAGAAAACCCCTTCTTATAGATCTTCTTAATCCATAAATAGCTAAAAACTATCCGTTAGAAACAAGTATAAGGAGGATTAGAACCAAATATGGTAATAGCCGTTGGGATTAAAAAGATAAAAGTAGAGTTTAGAGACGTTCTGACAGTTCTGGAGTCGTATCTGACAATATGGAGTCGACTCTAACTTTTTTGGAGTCGGCTCTAAATCGAAAATCCCCAATCCGCTCAATCTGGAGTCGTCTCTGACTTTTCTGGGTCAACACGAAAATCTTCTGGAGTCGACTCTAACAGTCGGGAGTCGACTCTAAGTCGTGGCCAGAAATACATCGTTTTGTCTTTTCTGTTGGAGTCGGCTCTAACAGTCCAGGTGTCGACTCTAAGTCTGTGCCGATTTTCGAGTCGACTCTACGATTCCATGTGTCGACTCTAATGTCTGCAATCTTACCTTGACATTAGATTCGAACTAGAATTTGATTTGTCTAGTGATTTTGATTAATGAATCAAATCATAAACTGAAAAACTTAATCAAAATCATTAGTAACTTCAAATGTTATACTCAAATAGTTTTGTTAATCATCAAAATCAATAATTGGGTCAACAATCTCCCCCTTTTTTATGATGACAAAAACTTTGAGTATATACATTAAAAATTCATTTGAACTAAGAATTATAGACATTGTTAAAGCTTTAAAACTTCCTAACAGAGAATTTGATGCCAAGTTTCAAAATGAACTTTAAAAACATACTTGAGTTCTATTATAAACAGCAATCAAGATGATTTAACTTTTTTATAGAAAATCATTAAGCTCCCCCTGCATTAAATAACTCCCCCTATGCAAGGTACATGTAAATAAACTGAAATCGATTGATCATATTATTTGATACCAATTGATTAGAATTTATAAATTTATCTCTCCCCTTTTGAGATATGCTAATTTATAAATCTTATATTCTTTCATTTTCTCTCTCCTTTATGCATATACACTTTTCTCTCCCCCTTTTTTGTTATCAGCAATAAGGTGAGTTTAAAAATAATAATGTAGGTTATCAGAGCGAGGTTGTTGGTTCATCCAATCATAGAGATAGTAAACTTCATTCATTATAATCGCTTCGCATAGACATATTTGCAAAAAAGACAATTGTATTTCAATTTAAGATGCAGTACATGTGTCTATCAAAATACATTCACAGTAAGATACCATATCAAGTAGAAAATCCTAGATACAAGCTATCAAAGTATAGTAAACTAGAAATCCTAAGAGGTTAGGGTAGGATAGGCTTAGATAGGGTATCACAATAGGAAATAGAAGGTCAATTAAACATGTTTGTATATAATTTTCTTCAGATGACCTATCAGCTCCATAATCTCATCCTTTTGTGATTTCTTAAAGCCTTCAAGACAATCTTCAATCATAGTCACAGTAAAATCTATATCTCTTCTCAACTGACCAGTAGCATTAAGATAAGCTCTCGATCCATCTGCGATCCCTTCCAATCTTTCAAAAATCTTATGAAGCTCAGATGACAAGGTATCCACAGATCGATCCAAAGTAGATGCAATCAAGTCAAGTTTAGAGCAGATCTCTTCCTTAAACTGTCTGAACTCATTTCTCAACTGACAAATATCATTGCTCCTTTGACTGTCATACTCAGCTAATAATGCTCTGAGCTGACCAATCTGCTCATCAGAAAATCTCCCAAAAACAAATGTTGTCTGAGGTAGAGGTGAAGAATATGTGCTTGGTCTAGCCTCAGAAGGTCCAGCAGTAGATGGTCCCACAATAGATGGGTCAGGGACTGATGGTCCCTGTAGTAACCCAGTTCAGATGAACCAGGTTTGGTTCAGATGAACCAGGTTCTAGCCTGTTGGTTTTCCCTGGCTGACGCTTTGCTCCAGGTGAAGCGTTTAGTCTTCGGAAACTCCCGAACCGAGGCATCGCATAGGTGATTAAAATGTGAAGGAGGAGGACTCCTTCCTTCATCCTGGCGCATCATTCTCAGGTATGTTCTTCCTGCCACAGAGAGAGAGAGCCAGAGAGAGAGAGAGAGAGAGAGAGAGAGAGAGCCAGGAAGAGAGAGAGAGAAAGAGAGCTAGAGAGAGAGAGGGCCTGTGGATTGGCCGGTGACCTCCACCGGCGCCGGGCGTGCGTCCGGTGGAGGTCCGGCCGGCCTTGGTGGCCGGCTGTGTCGCCGGCACCGAGCGCACAGTGCGGGAACAGAAAGAAAGAAAGAGAGGGAGAGAGAGAGAATTAAGGAGAGAGAGAGAGGGAGGCCGGCGCAACGGTGGCCGGCTCTGGTCCGGCCAACGGCGGCCGGACCGGCCCAAATTTGGCCGAATCGATGCCGGCGCAGTGATTTTCATGCGGGAGCAGGAAGAGAGAAAGAGAGAGAGGGAGAGAAATTGAGAGAGAGAGTGGGGAAGGAGGCCGCCGCGCGGCGGCCGGCTCCGGCCCGGCCTCCGGTGGCGGCCAGATGGGATTAGGCGGCGGCGGCCCTGGCCGCCGGCCGGATGGTGTCCCCTGTTTCGGGCGAAACAGGGGAGCAGGGGGAAGGTTTGGCCATGGGCCGGCTGGGCCGGCCTGGTCTGGGCCTTTGGGCCGTGCTGCGAGCAATTTTGGGACTAATTTTTGGGCCCGTAACGGGCCGAGATTAGCAAGAAAATTATATGGCTAGAATCTGGATTAATTCTAGTTTCTTGGGTATTTTTACTTCCCCAATTGGGTGTGTATAGTGGGAGATATTCGAGCCCAAAGTTGGGCCCGTGAACTAGTCTGGGTAGGGTCTTAAGGGTCATTTTATTAATTAGATTTCAGTGAATTAATTATGTACATTGATCCTGTAGGTGCCCAGACATCTGATTAGTTGGTGCATCATTTGGATTTTGCGTAGGAGGTAAGTAAGACTATTATGCAAATTTAATAATTATTTAATTAATAAATTGAGTATATACAGTTTGCATGCATTTTTATAAATAAGAAGAAAATAGAAATTATCTGAATTGTCTATGTAGCATGGAACTGTGGATTACAAATGAACAATTATATGATTATAGTGATTGGTAATATTGTAAGAAATGATTTATTGATGTATATGCCAGAAATGTGATTGCCTGTACGATATGTTTATATTGAGGTGACTATATGCATTTCCTAGTACTGTGCAAACCACTGTGAGGTAATGTGAGATACAGATGCATGATGTAATTGTGATGAAAATGTTAAATAGATTTATATGGGTCGCCGCGGTTCTCCTTTACTATGGCCCCACACATTGTAGCTGTGTTCTGTTATGATTTGGCCACACACACTGGAGATGTATTCTGTTATGATATGGCCCCACACATTGTAGACGTGTTCTGTTATGATATGGCCACACACACCGTAGAGTGTGTTCTGTTATGGTATGGCCCCACATGTCTTACAATGTGTTCTGTTGATTTTCATATGGCCACATACATCGTAGAGTGTGTTCTGTTATGGTATGGCCCCACACATCGTACAATGTGTTCTGTTGATTTTATATGGCCACACATCTGGAGGATGTGCTCTGATTGAGGTATTGCAGGGCCGTGGGACACATAGGAAATCTATAATTACATAAACAGTGAGTTTGCTAGAATGCATATCCTGATGCTTATCGAATGTTCAATTTATGTTAAGTTGACAAAATGCATATGTTGATAGCATGTTAAATATAATTCAAGTATGATATGATTGTATAATAGGCTTACTTATTGAGTGTAAACTCATTAAACCTTCACAATGTTTTTCAGAGCCTCAGGGTTGATGATGGATATTCGGAGTTGATGGAGCTTCTAATAAATAAAATAAGAACCATTGCATTGGTGTAATCCTATTATGTTGTGTGTAGGGCTTGTTGTAGCCCAACTTTATTAGCATGACTTGGTGTAGGGTTTGAAACCCAAAACTTATAACTATCATTTGTATTATGGTTGGTTTTCATATTTATTGCCCATTTGAATCGTATATCAAGATTTTTAAGACGCCTTGCGTGCCCGGCACGCGGCGGGTTGTCACCCTAGCCCAATATTTGGGTCTGGGGCGTGACAGCTTTAGTGGTATCAGAGCCTAGGTTATTGACCTTAGGATCACATACATGATGACACCCTAGGCAAACAAATAGGTTGACATTGAGACAATTATCACTTTATATGAATTTCAAACCTTATGTTTTGGGAGCCTGATATGAAAAGTTTGATCATGATTTTTATAATAACTAATTTATCAGGAGATAGTAATGGCTCGCACTAGGAGCCAACAAAATGATGAGGGCTCCCAGGTTGGAAATGTTGGTCAACCAGGAGGTCAGGATGCTACTGGAGGTGCTGCCCCTGTCAACCCTGTTGGGACTGATCATCAGCGACTCCAGACCGAGATGCTTCAGGTTCTATCGGGTATGGCACAGTCGATGCGGGACATGCAACAACAAATTCATCAGGCTTTATCCTCTCAGTCTGCCATTCCTGCTCCGCAGACTCAGCCTACTCCCACTGTTCCGCAGAGTCAGCCTACCCCTATTGTCCCGCAGACGCAGCCTGCTTCCACTATGCCACAGACTCTATTTGTCCCTCCTGCTCCACAAATTCAGTCCACTGTACCTACTACTCATTCACACCATTGACCCAGCCTACTCCACCTCAACCCTGGGTAGGGATTGGCCGTAGCTTTGCAGATTTCAAGAAGTTTGCCCCTGCTCCTTTCTCTGGTTCTAGCAACCCTATTGATGCTGAGAGATGGGTGCGAGATATGGAGAAGGCTTTTATGGCCCATGGTAGCCAGGAGTTGGAGCGGATCAGATTTGCTACTTATCTTCTCCAGGGGGAGGCTTATGACTGGTGGCTAGTTGAGGAGCAGCGTCGGGGTGGTCAGGTTATGTCTTGGGGAGAGTTTAAGGAGGTATTCTTTGACAAGTACTTTCCCAGGAGTGTACAAAGGAGGATGGAATCAGAATTTCTTAAGTTGGAGCAAAGGAATCTTTCTGTGGCCCAATATGAAGCTGAGTTCACCAGATTGGCCCGCTTTGCTCCAAGTATTGTGACTAATGAAATGGCCAAGATCACCAGATTTACAGAGGGGCTGCGACCCAGACTGATGCAGGCAGTCAATGCATTTGAGCTTCATTCCTATAGTGCTGTGGTGAATAAGGCTTTGGTAATTGAGAGAGATATGAATACAGTTCAGAGGGATTGGGAGCAGCAGAGGAAGAAAAAGGGGCCTATTGCGGGCCAACCCCCAACCCAGGTCAGAAGAGAGGTGCGCAGCAGGCCCCAGCAGGACAGAGGAATAGAGAGACACGTTGCCTTCGCTGTGGGAGTTTTCACCCAGGAAGGCCTTGCCGTGGTGTGTCGGGTGCCTGCTACCTCTGCGGGAGACTGATCACAAAATGGCTACCTGTCCCTTCAGAAGACTCAGCAGCCCTCTTCTAGTCAAGGGTTGATTCAGCAGCAGCAGCAGCCACAGAGGACCCAGGGTAGAGTCTTCAACCTCACTCAGCAGGATGCTGCCGCTTCTAATTCTGTGGTGACAGGTAAACCATTTAAATACATACCTAGTATTACCCTTTTCTAGCGCAATGTATTGGTTAATTACTAAATTAGGTTAAATCTTTGATGTTAAAACAAAATTTACTTATATCCAGGAATGATTAAAGTTGGCACTGCGTATGCTCAAACACTTATTGACCCGGGTGCCACGCATTCATTTATATCTGACACCTATCTTAGCAAGAATACATCATTGACACCTGAATCTCTAGACCATGAGTTGCTCATTGCCTTTCCAAATGGTGATATTATGAAAGTTGGCACAGTATGCAAATCCTGCTTGATTATCATTGAGGATATGAGATTATATGCTGATCTTTTTGTCCTTCCATTGAAATTCTTTGATGTTATCCTTGGCATGGATTGGTTAGCCTCCTATCATGCTTCAGTAGACTGTTTCAGGAAGATTGTCAATTTCAAAATTCCAAATCAGTCTGAATTCAGTTTTACTGGGGGTCAGTCACATCTAGCCTCTGTGTTCATTTCAGCGCTACAGGCTGGAAAGTATTTATTGAGTGGTGGTCAAGGATTCCTTGCTGTTGTTAAGGATCTTCAAAAGGAGGAGACCAAGTTGGAGGATATTCCTGTAGCTCGAGAATTTCCTGATGTTTTCCCTAATGAATTGACTGATTTGCCCCCAGATCGGGAGGTTGAATTCTCCATTGACTTAATTCCTGGAACTGGGCCTATATCCAAGGCTCCTTACCGCATGGCCCCGGCTGAGTTAAAAGAATTGAAAGATCAGTTGCAGGAGCTCCTAGATCGGGGATTTATCAGACCCAGTGTTTCCCTTGGGGTGCTCCAGTTCTATTTGTTAAGAAGAAGGATGGCAGTCTCCGGCTATGCATTGATTACCGGAAAATTAATAAGGTAACAGTGCGGAACAGATACCCTTTGCCGAGGATTGATGACTTGTTTGATCAACTCCAAGGAGCCCGAGTATTCTCGAAGATTGATCTCAGGTCAGGTTACCATCAGCTTAAAGTCAAGGAGGGAGATGTGCCTAAAACAGCATTCAGAACCAGATATGGCCATTATGAGTTTTTAGTGATGCCATTTGGATTGACTAATGCCCCGGCAGCATTCATGGACTTGATGAATAGAATCTTTAAGCCATATTTGGATCAGTTTGTGGTGGTCTTCATTGATGATATTTTGATCTATTCTAAGAGTCACAGGGAGCATGAGGATCACTTGAGGATGGTGCTGCAGATTCTTAGGGAGAAGAGGCTCTATGCCAAGTTGCAGAAGTGTGATTTTGGTTGGACCAAGTATCTTTCTTGGGTCATATAATCTCTATTGACGGCATTTCTGTGGACCCGAAGAAGATTGATGCTATTATTAGCTGGTGCAGACCTTCCAATGTGGCGGAAGTCAGAAGTTTCTTGGGACTTGCTGGGTATTACCGTAAATTTGTGGAAGACTTCTCTAGCATTGCTCTACCTCTAACTCGCTTAACCCAGAAGCGAGTAAAGTTTGATTGGACAGAGGAGTGCGAGAAAAGTTTCCAGGAGTTAAAGCAGCGATTAGTGTCAGCTCCCATCCTTGTTCTTCCGTCAGGATCTGAGGGTTTTACACTTTATACTGATGCCTCTCGAAGAGGATTGGGATGCGTTCTGATGCAGAGGGAAAGGTGATAGCTTATGCCTCCAGACAACTGAAGCCTTATGAGCAGAATTATCCTACTCATGATCTGGAATTAGCTGCGTGGTTTTTGCTTTAAAGATTTGGCGGCATTATCTCTATGGGTGTCGTGTGATGTGTATACAGACCATAAGAGTCTAAAATATATCTTCACACAGAAGGAGCTCAATTTGAGGCAGAGGAGGTGGTTGGAGCTTCTGAAGGACTATGATCTGAATCTGCATTATCATCCTGGGAAGGCTAATGTTGTGGCTGATGCCTTGAGTAGGAAGACCTCTTCTGAGTTAGCTGCTATGCTTACCTCCCAGCCTCACATTCTGAAGGACCTCGAGAGGTGGGAGATTGGACTGAGAGTACAGCAGTCTGATGGACTTGTTGCTGCACTTATTCTTCAGCCGACTCTTGTTGACAAAATTAAGTCCTCCCAGATGGAAGATCCAGATCTTCAAAGAATTAAGGTTGCTGTTCAGTCAGGAGTTCAGAGTGGATTTTATGTAATGGATGATGGATCCCTGAGATTTGAAGGCAGACTTTGTGTACCTAGCAATGAGGAGTTGAAAGCCGAGATTTTGAGGGAGGCTCACTACTCTCCCTATACTGTTCATCCAGGTGGTACTAAAATGTATAGAGACTTAAAGGAGAATTTTTGGTGGAAAGGTATGAAGAGGGAGATTGCTCAGTTTGTGGCCAAGTGCTTGGTATGTCAGCGAGTGAAGGCCGAACACCAAAGGCCTGCGGGACCCCTTCAGTCTCTGATGATTCCTCAGTGGAAATGGGAAAAGATTACTATGGATTTTGTGACTGGTTTGCCCAAAACTCCCAGGAGTAATGATGCAGTTTGGGTTATTGTGGACAGACTGACAAAATCAGCCCATTTCTACCTTTCAGAGTTGGAGTCTCGAGTGATAGATTGGCTAGCATGTATATTGAGCAGATCGTGAGACTTCATGGTGTTCCTGTCTCTATTGTATCTGACCGGGATACCAGATTTGTATCACAGTTTTGGAAGAGCCTTCATAAGGCCTTGGGAACCAAATTAAACTTTAGCACAGCTTATCATCCCCAGTCTGATGGACAGTCAGAGAGGACCATACAGATTCTGGAGGACATGTTGCGAGCCTGTGTGATGGACTTGGGTGGGGCTTGGGATAATCACTTACCTTTGGTGGAATTTGCATATAATAATAGTTACCAAGCCAGTATCCACATGGCTCCATTTGAGGCTTTGTATGGTAGGAGGTGCAGATCTCCTTTATGTTGGGATGATGTGGGGGAAAGAAAATTGCTAGGCCCTGAGCTGATCCAGCAGACAGTAGATAAGGTGCATTTGATCAGGGAGCGTCTTCGTACAGCTCAGAGCAGGCAGAAAAGTTATGCTGATGTCAGAAGAAGGGAGTTAGAATTTCAGGTTGGGGATCATGTATTCTTAAGGGTATCACCAACCAAGGATGTGATGAGATTTGGGATTAGAGGAAAGCTTAGTCCACGCTATATTGGACCTTTTGAGATCTTGAGCAGAGTTGGGGAGGTTGCATACAGCTTAGCACTGCCTCCGATTTTATCTGGTGTTCACAATGTATTCCATGTATCTATGTTGAGGAAGTATGTTTCAGACCCCAGTCATGTTATAGCTTATGAGCCTATTCAGTTGAGGAAGGATTTATCATATGAGGAACATCCTATGCGTATCGTGGACCGCAAAGATCAGGTACTGAGGCGGCGTACCATTCCCTATGTCAAGATACAATGGAGTAATCATTCTGAGAGGGAGGCTACTTGGGAACTGGAGGAAGAGATGAAAACAAAGTATCCACAATTATTTGAAGGTAATTTTCTATTTAGATTTTGACTTTTAGTTTATAGTATACCAATTTCGAGGCCGAAATTTTTATAAGGAGGGGAGGATGTAGTACCCCCCGGTTTGAACCTGGTCCAGGGAACCTTGTCGCTTAGGCCTGTTGGTTTTCCCCGACTGACGCTTCGCTCCAGTGTCGTTTAGTCTTCGGGAACTCCCGAACCGAGGCATCGCACAGGTGATTAAAAGGGGGGGGGGGACTCCTTCCTTCATCCTGGTGCGCTTCTCCTGGTATGTCCCTGTCCACAATTAGAGAGAGAGAGAGAGAGTGGGAGAGAGAAAGAGAGCCTGAGAGAGGACGGACCGTGCCGGTCCGATCCTTGGTTTAGGCCCGGCGGCGTGCCCGTCGCCTCGCCAGGCCTGAGCTTTGGCTGGTGACCTCCACCGGCGCCGGGCGTGCATCCGGTGGAGGTCCGGTTGGCCAAGGTGGCCGGTCATACCGCTGGCACAGTATCAGCCATGCAGGTGATAAAAGAGAGAAGAGAAAGGGAGATGAAATTAAAGGAACAGAGGGAGAGGGAGGCGGCTGGCCGCGGCGGCGGCCGGCTCCGGTCCGGCCAACAGTGGCCGGACTGCCTCAATTAGCCGGGCGAGTCGCCGGCACAGTAACAGCCGTGCGAGAGACAAATGAGAGAAGGAGAGAGTGTGAGTGAAATTGGAGAGATAGTGAAGGAGGGGGGCCGGCCGCGGCGACGGCTAGCTCTGGTCCGGCCAACGGCGGCCGGACAGACTCCAATTCGGCCAGGAACGATGCCGATACAGATCACATCGCGCGGGAGCAGGAAGAGAAAAGAGACTGAGGGAGAAAAATTGAGAGAGAGAGAAGGGGGGGTGGCCGGCCGCGGCGGCGGCCGGCTTCGGTCTGACCGACGACGGTCGGGCTGCCTTCGATTTGACTGGCCGCCGGCTCATCCCAGCCCCTATTTCGGTTGAAATAGGGGATCTGGGAGGAAGGAAATAGATTGGGCCGACTGGGCTGCCATCCTCTGGGCCTTATTGGGCCGTTCCTGGAGCCCTCTTTGGGCGGGGTTTTGGGCCCTATATTGGGCCAAAAAATGAAAAATAAAATTATGGCCAGATTCTGGATGAATTCTAGTTTCTTGGGGTAATCTTGATTTTCCTTTTGGACGTTTATCTTGGGAGATATTCAAGTCCAAAGATGGGCCCATGGATTAGTCTGGGTAGAGTAGTATGAGTCCTTTTATTATTCAGATTTAGAGATCTAATTATGAAAAATAATGCTGTAGGTGCCCAGTGGTCCATGTAGCTGATTTATCACCTTGGATTTGCGTATTGAGGTAAGTAAGCCAAATATAATAATTTCATAAATTATAAATGGTTGTATTTATAGTTTTATGTATATTTATGAAATAGAGTTTTATTGATTATTTTGGAAATTGGTAAGCTGTATCATGTGTATCTAATTGCATATTTGCTATAATTGTTGATATTATTTACAAAGTGAATTGATTATATGCAATGGTTAAAAATGCACAAACCACTGTTTATGTATTATGAGAGAAATTATGCTTATGATGACGCATAATATGTGACATGCATGTGTAAAATGATTTGAATTATATTTATATGTGTCATCGCGGTTCTCCTTTGATATGGCATATGGAGGCCACACACATCTAGAGGATGTGTGCTGATTGATATGGCATGTGGAGGCCACGCACATCTAGAGGATATGTGCTGATTGATATGGCATCTGGAGGCCACGCACATCTAGAGGATGTGTGCTGATTGATATGGCATGTGGAGGCCATGCACATCTAGAGGGTGTGTGCTGATTGATATGGCATGTGGAGGCCACGCACATCTAGAGGGTGTGTGCTGATTGATATGGCATGTGGAGGCCACGCACATCTAGAGGATGTGTGCTGATTGATGGAGGCATTGTAGGGCCGTGGGACACATATGATATAATATAATAATGATTAAATATAAACAGTGGATTTGTTTACAATGTATATTCTGGTATTTGTTTTATAAGCTTCCATGATTATTTTGACTTAATGATTAGCATGATTATGATAGCATGTTAATTAAATTGGAAGTTTCTAAGAAAATTATGACTTGATAATATCTTGAGAGATAAGATGATATATGACTATTTTATGTCATTATTATAGGCTTACTTATTGAGTGTGAGCTCATGTAAATCTCACAATGTTTTTCAGAGCCTCGGGATTGAAAATGAAATTATGGGGTAGTTTGAGCTTCAGTTAAATAAAATAGTTCCATAGTGTTGATGTAACCCCAGTAATATTTGTGTGTAGGGCTTATAGCCCAAAACTTATATTAGTGGTTTGTAATAAGTATGGATTTGGATTGACTTATTATACTTATTGCCTTATAATGATCAATGTGTAAATTTTGGGATGCCTGCATGCCCGGCATGCGGCGGGTTGTCACCTAGCTCAAACTTTTTGGGTCTGGGGCGTGACAAACATACACCAACCCTAGCGCGATGGCAAAAATACAAGAACCTCAAGTGCCGTTTTTGGGTCCCCCAAGTTAAATGATAAGTGGAGACTAATCTGATATGCCAGAGAACATTATTGAGAAACAAGAACATATACTAATCAGCTGTTACAGATAGAAAAGTAACTCAAAGAATTTGACCTCTTCTTTATGTGAACAAGCATATGCATTACCAAGGCCCAAAATTGCCCCAATTCGAATGATAGTGTCCTCTTATTAATAAAGTCAATAAGAAGTGCCAGTGCCTGGAAAAAGAAAATAAATCATGAAATTCCATAAGAGATGAAGTGCAATCAAAAGAAGATAACACTGCTCCAGCAAGAATAGACAAAGATAAGTCACAAGGTCACAGTCATTCTTTACACCACAGTTGACTATCCCAACACCTAGCAAAGCTCCCGCAACAACATGGTTGCCATTACTGTGCAGATATTATCAATTTGAGCAAGTCCAGAATTGACATCCTGCAACAGAATCATCCTCTGTTAGTGATAACAAAGGCATCAATTTCTGACAGTCACTAAGATCGCAATACCATATAACACACAAGGACAAAAACTGTACCAAGCTGGCTGATGCACTGGCCTCTCCATGTTCCTTGTTCTTAAACAACCAGCTTCCTGAAGATCACCACTTGAAGATTCTGATGGGACAGTCATCAATTACCCTGCACAAAAGCAGAGGGAAGATTCAAATGTATTCTATATACCAAAATATTACAAACACACACATGCATACATTTAAGGAAAAAGGACTCAAGGATACCTGACCAAATCCAGCATTCACAAATGCATTCACGAAAGTAGATGCCAAATTCTGTCGAGCTGAATCAAGAATGGAACTTGCTCTTGCTCGGCCATCAATCTAGTGCGCCTGATAAGATAAGCTTGTAAAACCACTAAAAATTAAGTACACAGGCAAGGAATGCATGAATGCACAAATAGATAAAGACATCTAAGATTTGTGATATTTTTCTTTAAACTTGTACATCTAAGCTTCCACCATCTTAACCGAAGACATGAATGACCTTTTCTTCAAAATGGAACATCTTGACCATAGCTTTCATTATTTTACTCAACATAAAGCTGCATGTGTGTGAGTATAGCCTTTTCCTTCAGAATTATAGATCAGTATTTCATTACTTTCACTGAATATATATCTGCAGTTTTGCGTGTCCATGCATACCCCTTAAAGCAATGCTCATTAAATTGTGACAGCAAGAAAGGAGCAACACTAAAACATGAACTGAATATATCACCAAACAAAGGAAGAATTAGAATGTTCAAATATTAACCCATAATAAAATGTTGGCTAATTCATAACCTCAACATGAATTACCACTAATTGCTGACTTAATTCATAATCTATGCAAATACCTTTGGAAGGGGAACTAAAAAAGATTACATCAGAGGTGAGCAAGAAGCAAATATCATTCTTTTCTAGAAGCTTTAAAGCATATTTATGGTTTCAATTCAACAAAAACGAAATATATGAAAGGTATACTAATTCTGCTATTGATAATAAAAAAGGAAACATAAAGTTGTAATATACTCAAGCTAATATAAATGTTAGCACGTTATAGATGTCTTCTGCAGATTTTGGTTCCATGACCTCAACATCACGAGCAAGAGTAAGGTATCCCTCTCTTAGTTTAACATTGTTGACTATATCCTGCAAGGCCTCCCTATCATCATGATCTGCAGCTAAATCATCATCAAGCTCCAATACTAATCCCTGAATTGCCAGAAACAGTGATAAGTATACTTGTTTCACGTACTGTCATGACAACAAAATCTCATTAGAACATGCTCATGATGTTCTGTCAGAGAAGTGAAATCAAACCTTTTAAAAACTAAAAGTATCACAAGCGGACCTGAATGCTATAAATAAAGAGTGCAATACATAAAGCACTTGCATAGTCTTCAAACTTCATATAAATTGTATATGCTATATCCAATGCCAATACATCATCAGGGCTAGGGAGATAGCTGCGAAAATATTGAATTAGAAAAGCATTCCAAAATTTTGCACAGCATATTAAATAGAATGATAAAAGGGTTGTCTCTGTAGTTTTGATGTAGCTAAAAAGCATACTTATTAAATAAAAAGAACTTGACCGGAGCAGTTACCATCAACACGGCTCATGGAAATGTAGAATGCAAAGAATCATGGAGGGAAGGAGGGGGGAGCTTCTAAGATAAAATGATAAGAGTCCATGCATATATGGATCTATTTCTTTCGGTGACAAGCGAAAAAAGTCTGATAATCGTCGAGACACAAGTAACCAAGGAAATGCAAATTTGAAAGCCCTATTCATATGAATGGCCAACATCTCATGTCAAATTCAAAGCCAGTCTTGACCCCAGACAGCAGTTGACCAATGCCCTCAAGCACTAATGCAAATGCGAATAAACTGATTCCCTGGTGATCTTTTAGATATTAATTTTCCAAAACCATGCAACTATTAAATAGATTTAAGAAGGCTTTGGTAAAGGGATATATTTGTTTTGTGTTGAAGATTGTGAACCAAAAAAGGAAAGGTAAGACCTAAGATAACATTGATAGAGGCTATGAGGAAGGCATACAATTACATAAGATGTGGCCCTACATAAAAATACTTTGAGAATGGCTATTCATAAAACTGACCTCAAATACTTGGGAAAATGATTGATGGTTATGATTATGCTATATAATCATTAAATCTCAATGCCCACTCAAGTAGCCAAAAGTACATGTTCATTGTTGTGTCTACAGTTAACAGTGTCACCTCCATAAAAGCAGAAACTTTCACAGCTCATATACAATATGATCTGCACTAACATTTGCTTGACCGTATATTAATATATTTCCCAAACATAAAAAGTCCATATTGCAAGTCATCTCATGAGCACCTGCTACCTACATTAGAAGTGCATATTTCATGTCATCTCATGAGCGCCTGCTATATAGATTAGATTGTAATATTCAGACACACTATGCATTTAACAAGCTTTGGAATGTTAACAACCACGCCAAGATGCTCGGCAAGTGGTTTTAGTAGTCTCAAACTGGATCCTTAGCTAAATTTAGGTAGTTCTTTAGAAAGGCCTCCAATAATGTGAGTAGGTAACAGGATAATAATTCCAATGAAATAGAGTAACCATGCTTTCATCATTTCCCCCAGATATATCACTGACTTATATGTGATGTCACTCACAAGTTGACATGTCCTGCAGATGAAACCACCTTTGAATCACTCTTAAAGATGTAAGGTAAAAGAAATAAAACTGTACAACTTCAGAGGACAACAAAGGAACAACATTTAGGGAATAATAAATGGTTGCTTCTATTTCTCAATATCCACAAGCTGATGTGATCACACATGCACTTATTTTTCTGAAAGAAAGGGAGGAAAATCCGCCACTTATATTTGCACAAATCCAATACTGCCAGAAACCCCTCTCCATGTTATATAACCCAAAACCTCCTATATCTGAAAGAGGCATGAGCCTGGTTAGCATAGTTATATGTACAGAAATCTGGTTATTTGGAAGAACCCAGTTACTGGTTACCATATTCAGCCTTGTTCAGCATGAGAAAACATGAACCAAAGGAAAAAAGAAAAGGTGGGAAAGAACAGAACCAAAAACAACCTACATTTCCTATGTTAAATAAAATCCATATCCAACCATCAGGAATTTAGTGCTAAAGATTATATGATCAGGAAAAAATACCCCACATACACAGACAAACAGAAGCTGACCAAGATGATTGTTGTACATTGATAGAGGATCTCTAGGTTCTGATTAAATATCTAAAATGGTTTTTTTTTTAAAAAAAAGCTTTGGAAATGCAAACTGACAAGAAGCCCATATCTCATATGACATTTGCTAGTAACCAAGCACTGTTTCTTGATTAAGTTGGGCACCATGACAAATTCAGACATACAAGGGAAGAAAATATGCAGTGGTAGGGAAGAAATCTGACAGATTTCTCAAAGATATTCACAACAGACAGTAACTAGTATATCAATTAGAGAAACACCTGTCTTGTAATTAGTCATCTAACTAAAACATTATTTTAAAAGATTGTAAGATGCAAATAGACAACCAGGAAACTGCCTAGCAACCAACCTCTAAATAGGCAACCAAGTGAGAACTAGATATCAAAAACAAATATCAACTTGATTGCATCTGGTACTAATTTATAAATCAATCTCATCCTTGTTATTGCTACATTAACTGCTACAGTACCGCATGAGACAGTGAAACTAAGGGTGACCATTGATTGAAATATATAGAACAAGTTCTTCACTTGAATGATCTCAGGCATTCAAAGAACATATCAGGCTGCAAAAGTCAAGCGATCCAAACATAGTTGGATATTCTAAAGATGAATGTCATTTTTCAACCACTAACAAATGATACCCATAAAATCAGCAAAAAAAGTAGAGAAAATAAATATTTTAAAATGAAAAATTTCTGCATAACCTTAATGCAGCATTTTAACATTTTGAATGTATACCTATATCAAGCTCTACACTCCTTGAGCGCAGTAAGGTATTTTTACTACATTTATTTTGGACATAATATCCTTGAGAGCAATTATGTTATAAAGGCCTGTAGCCTGAAATAAATAAGAGATACTAGAATTTACAAGTCCAGTTTATATTTCTTAGATAACATCCAGATAATATCTCTTTAAATAACAATGCCATTATGACCTAAAAATCCAGAATGCACTTGATTGAAACTAATTGGTCAATTAGGTAGAAAGACCACTCCTCAGGCAAGGCATCAAAAGTTTCAAACCCTTCAAAGTCCAGGCTACTAATGAACTCAAAAAGAGAGTGACACAATGGGCTAGTATTGTAGTCTGTAGTATCAACTATTTCAGCCAATAAATGAGATGATTGAAATAAGAAAAACTTAGGTGCAACCTGGGAGCATGTCTCTGGTTCTTACCTAGAAGAACTGGTGAGATACAAGCATGCACTCTTGTAATATGTAGCAGCAACATGCTCAATCAACATTTCAAGATCTTCAACCTGGAAGGTCAGAAACGATTAGCATATACAGCCACCTCAATATACAAAGAAAAGCAAGTCCTCACCTCCATCAGAAGATCTACAGCTACCGGCTCAGCATTGAGCTGCAACATAATTAACCATTTCAGTAAACAGGAACACTTTTCCAACATACAAGTGGAGCAACATTTTAAAAACATTGGAAAATGAGGAAGGCACAGAAGAACAAAGCATAATACAGAAACTGGAAAAATGAACAAGAAGTTTAAACCACAAGGGTTTTGTTGACGCCAAATCACCGGCCTCGAGCGTCCGGTTGCCTCCTCCAGCGAGCTCCTCGCGCCTGCAAGCAAGTTCCGGGGGCCGGAGATTCCGACGGGGACCCTCCGACGCTCAAGTCAATGGTCTAGGCAACAACCGTGAACTTGAGGAAGCTCGAAAGAGAAAGAGAGAGATGGCTCCGAGAAGATCCCTCACTGTGAGCGTTTAGGGGTGTAACGAGTGTGTTACCTAGTCGAGGTCCCTCTTACCCTCTTTATAGGTGCTTAGAGTTTGTCTGGCTTGACTAGTTTAAGGCCTTGTAATGATGACCTTGATGGGTGAAGTGTCAGAGCTTATGTTTGTGAGGCATGGGGTTCTACCACTTGTCAGAGCATTTAAGGTGATGGCAGCAATGGCAGAGCTTGCTTCCTTCTTTGATATGTCAGGACTGCATGTCAAGTCCCATCAACGACGTGGCCAGTGGTAGGTTGACCTGACCAGAAAGTGCCAGGGCGGGGCTGGCCAGGATGGCTGGGGTTGGCCCAGCCGGCTCGGAGATGCCGGGGCCGAGAGGGCCGGCCAGGGATGGCCGGGGCCGACTCGACGGGCTCGGAGATGCCGGGGCCGAGAAGGGCCGGGGCCGGTCGGGAAGTGCCGGGGCCGGCTGGGAGGTGCCGGGGCTGCCTAGGAGAGTACCGAGCCGCTTGGCTTGGACACGCCGGGGCCGGCTAGGAAAGTGCCGGGGCCGGCTGGGAGGTGCCGGGGCCACCTAGGAGAGTGTCGGGCCGCCTAGCTTGGACACGCCGGGGGCCGGCTAGGAAAGTACCGGGGCCGGAGCCGCCTAGGAGAGTGCCGGGCCACCTAGCTTGGACACGCCGGGGGCCGGCTAGGAAAGTGCCGGGGCCGGCTGGGAAGTGCCGGGCCACTTGGCTTGGACACACCGGGGCCGGCTAGGAAAGTGCCGGGCCGCCCAGCTTGGACACGCTGGGGGCTGGCTAGGAAGGTGCCAGGCCGCTTGGCTTGAACATGCCGGGGGCTGGCTAGGAAGGTGCCGGGGCCGGCTGGGAGGTACCGGGGGCCGGCTAGGAAGGTGTCAGGCCGCCTAGCTTGGATACGTTGGCAGCCGGCTAGGGAGGTACCGGGGCCGGCTGGGAGGTGTCGGGGCCGCCTAGCTTGGACACGCCGGGGGCCGGCTAGGAAAGTGTCGGGGCCGGCTAGGAGGTGTCGGCCATGGAGCTGTCGGCCATTGGGGCTGCCGGCCATGGATCTGCCGGCCATGGAGCTGTCGGCCTTGGAGCTGTCGGCTTTAGAGCTGTCGGCCGTGGAGGTGTCAGCCTTGAAGCTGTCAGCCGTGGAGCTGTCGGCCGTGGAGCTGTCGGCCTTGGAGCTGTCGGTCGTGGAGCTGTCGGCCTTAGAGCAATTGGGTATGCATGGCTTTATGAGGCCATAAACGCTACCATGGCCGAAGGGCCCATTGGAGGCAAAAGGGGGGCTCCGTCGGTTTCCTTCCTTCACGGCTAACGGCGTTGGATCAGCCACATCAGATGCCCTCTCGCCCCTGAGATGAAGTGGGTCCACCCCAGCAAGGCGAAAGGGGCGTTACCTCCCAAGTGGCTGATCCTCGCCTGACTTTAGGCCTTTAACCTTTGACATAAAGTTTGGATGTGGGTCCCCGTCCACATGCTGTTGAGGCAAAGAGCCAACGATGCCGCAATGATGCTCCTGAGATAGAGGGGGCCATTGCCGCGGAGGCAGAGATAAGCTGCTGGGGCTGTAATAAGGTCGTTGAGGCTAAAACAAAATGGCCGAAGCAGAAATAAAACCACAGGGGCTAAAATAAAATTGCTTGTATGTTTGTGTGCTGGTCCGGAAGGTGACTCAAGCGGGTATGGGCTGTTAGGGATTTGAACTGACTCGGGCATAGGCTAGCCAGGACGAGTGGTATCTGTTAGCCGCCATACCGTCGAGCTACTCCGAAACCACCTCGGGGATTTCGTGGCTGGCCCAAGGGGTGACTCGGGGTCGCTGGAATCATAGGTCTTGAACCACCGTGGGGGTTTCGCGGCCGGCCCGAGGGTAACCTTTTGATCACAGGACCGTCTAGAGCCTTTTGAATGGCTGGTTTTCCCATAATGCATTTAGATACTAATGAAAAGAAACTTTTCTTGTAGTGTACTTAGCTCTTTGTTGGAGGATTTGTCTCCTTCTGCTTCGTTTTGGGAGGCTCCACGTTAGTGGCTTTTGTTGGTGAGCTTGGAGGGCTCTTTACTTTTGGTGTGAAGTTGAGAGGTGGGTGCCCGTCAATTGTGAGCCGATTGATGGTTCGCCGCTCATGCAGGGCTGAAGCCGCTGAGGCTGAAATGAAGCCGTTGAGGCTGTGACGGAGCTGCTGAGGCAAAGTTGAGGACATTGAGAGCCTTTTGAACCCCGGAGGGTGACCTGAGAGTTGAGAGTCGTCAGGTGCCCTTTGTAACGAGCTGGCCTCGAGCTTTTGTGCTGAGCTGGGGTCGAGCTTAGAGTGCCGGCGCTTGGGGTCGACCGAGGTCTTCCCTGCTGGACCCGGGCTCTTTGCACCGACCGGGGTCGGGCTTTAGCTGCCGACAGGTGTCGGGCTTCATGCCTGGCTGGTGCAGGGCTTTATCCACCGATGGGTGTCGGGCTTCATGCTTGGCTGGCCCAGGGCTTTAGGTGCCGATGGGTGTCAGGCTTCATGCCTGGCTGGTGCTGGGCTTTAGGTGCCGACGGGTGTCGGGCTTCATGCCTAGCTGGTGCAGGGCTTTATCCGCCAACCGGTGTCGAGCTTCATGCCTGACTGGCCCAGGGCTTTAGGTGCCGACGGGTGTCGGGCTTCATGCCTGGCTGGTGCAGGGCTTCAGGTGCCGACGGGTGTCGGGCTTCATGCCTAGCTGGCCCAGGGCTTTAGGTGCCGACGGGTGTTGGGCTTCACGCCTGGCTGGTGCAGGGCTTCAGGTGCCGACGGTGTCAGGCTTCATGCTTGGCTGGCCTAGGGCTTTAGGTGCCGACGGGTGTCAGGCTTCACGCCTGGCTGGTGCAGGGCTTCAGGTGCCGACGAGTGTCGGGCTTCATGCCTGGCTAGCCCAGGGCTTTAGGTGCCGGCGCTTGGGGTCGACCGAGGTCTTCCCTGCTAGACCCGGGCTTTAGGTGCCGACCGAGGTTGGGCTTTATGCCTGGCTGGCCCAGGGCTTTAGGTGCCGGCGCTTGGGGTCGACCAAGGTCTGCCCTGATGGCCCAGGGCTTTTTGTACCGACCGGGATCGGGCTTTATGCCTGGCTGGCCCAGGGCTTTAGGTGTCGACCGGGGTCTGACTTTATGCCTGGCTGGCCCAGGGCTTTAGGTGTCGACGGGTGTCAGGCTTCACGCCTAGCTGGTGCAGGGCTTTTTGGACGCCAAAGCGAGGTTGGCCTTTGATGTTGATGCAAGGTAGATCTTCCTTGCATGACATTTTTAAGTCTTAATGAAAGAAAAATGTTTTAAGTGGAATATACTTAGCTCTTGTAGCACCCATATTTTTCCTTTTGCGGGTTTGAGCACTTTCGTCCGCTGGTGACCTGCCCCCCAGGGAGTCATGTTGGTCGGATTGGAAGTGTCGTTGCCCTTACTTGGGCCTTCCTCGCATTGGAGGCCAGGACGAGATGCCTGTGGCCGGGAAGAAGCTGGAAACCGGGACAAAGCTGGAGTCCATTGAGGAAAGCCTCGACAGTTAGCGGTCATTGAAGATGAATGGCTGGGAGAGTCCATCGAGGGCGCTGCTGAGAGCAAAAAGGTTGGCGGAGTTGCCGGAGGGCTCTTTGCCTAGCTTTTTCTTTGAAGAGATTGATTGCCCTCGATGCTAAAGCTTAAGAGTAGCAATCAAAGCCTTTTGTCCTCATCTTCCTCCTTGCATTAATTACAACAACACCTCTCGGCTTGCTCTGGCCGATTGTTGAGCCTTTGAGTGAGCTCTTCCAGCCGCCGGTGTTGTTCATCCAGATGCTTCCTCATCTTATGATTAAGGTCCTCCCCATATGACTCGAAAGACTAACAGAAGGCAGGAGATCGGTGGTGCTCAAGTGAAGCTTGATGGTGATAAGCTTCTCTGTGAGGAGATTTTCCGTGAGCGGATCACTAGCCAACTGGTGCAGCTATCATGGGCGACGTGAGAGGCTTGGGGTGCTGCTGAGTGGCCCCTGAGCGTGGCTTCTGCAGTTCATGAACTGCTGCTTTCAAAGCTTGATCTTGCTGATTGAGGATGGCCAGCTGGTTAATCAGAGCATCTGAAGTTGGTGGTGAAGAAGCAGAGAGGAAGGCATTTTGCTGCCTAGAGCGATGTGGATGCCCCCAGCACGATTGATAAGAACTTCTGGCATGCGCATCACTACCATAGCTATCTTAGAAGGGACGGAGACCTATAGCTCAAGGAGACAGAGCTTTCTTTTCTTCAGCGCGTCCCCCCTTCCTGGCGCACCAATCTGTTGACGCCAAATCACCGCCTCGAGCGTCCGGTCGCCTCCTCCAGCGAGCTCCTCGCGCCTGCAAGCAAGTCTTGGGGGATGGAGATTCTGACGGGGACCCTTTGACGCTCAAGTCAGTGGTCTGGGCAATAGCCGTGAGCTTGAGGAAGCTCGAAAGAGAAAGAGAGAGATGGCTCCAAGAAGATCCCTCGCTGTGAGCATTTAGGGGTGTAACGAGTGTGCTACCTAGTCGAGGTCCCTCTTACCCTCTTTATAGGTGCTTAGAGTTTGTCTAGCTTGACTAGTTAAGGCCTTGTAATGATGACCTTGATGGGTGAAGTGTCAGAGCTTATGTCTGTGAGGCATGGGGTTCTACCACTTGTCAAAGCATTTAAGGTGATGGCAGCAATGGCAGAGCTTGCTTCCTTCTTTGATATGTCAGGACTGCAGGTCAAGTCCCATCAACGATGTGGCCAGTGGGTAGGTGGACCTGGCCAGGAAGTGCCGGGGCGGGGCCGGCCAGGATGGCTGGGGCCGGCCCGGCCGGCTCAAAGATGCCGGGGCCGAGAGGGCCGGCCAGGGATGGCCGGAACCGACTCGATGGGCTCGGAGATGCCGGGGCCGAGAAGGGCCGGGGCCGGTTGGGAAGTGCCGGGGCCGGCTGGGAGGTGCCGGGGCCGTCTAGGAGAGTGCCAGGCCGCTTGGCTTGGACACGCCGGGGCCGGCTAGGAAAGTGCCGGGGCTGGCTGGGAGGTGTCGGGGCCCCTAGGAGAGTGCCGGGCCGCCTAGCTTGGACACGCCGGGGCCGGCTAGGAAAGTGTCGGGGCCGGCTAGGAGGTGCCGGGTCGCTTGGCTTGGACACGCCGGGGGCCGGCTAGGAAAGTGCCGGACCGCCCAGCATGGACACACCGGGGCCGGCTAGGAAGGTGCCGGGCCGCTTGGCTTGAACACGCCGGGGCCGGCTAGGAAGGTGCCGGGGCTGGCTGGGAGGTGCCGGGGGCCGGCTAGGAAGGTGCCGGGCCGCCTAGCTTGGATACGCCGGGGCCGGCTAGGAAGTGCCGGGGCCAGCTAGGAGGTGCCGGGGCCACCTAGGAGAGTGCCGAGCTGCCTAGCTTGGACACGCCGGGGGCTGGCTAGGAAAGTGCTGGGGCCGGCTGGGAGGTGCCAGCCATGGAGCTGCCGGCCTTGGAGCTACTGGCCATGGAGCTGTCGGCCATGGAGCTGTCGGCCGTGGATGTGTCGGCCTTGGAGCTGCCGGCCATGGAGCTGTCGGCCGTGGAGCTGTCGGCCATGGAGGTGTCAGCCTTGGAACTGTCGGCCATGGAGTTGTCGGCCTTGGAGCTGTCGGCCTTGGAGCTATCGGCCGTGGAGTTGTCGGTCTTTGAGCAATTGGGTATGCATGGCTTTATGAGGCCATAAACGCTACCGTGGCCGAAGAGCCCTTTGGAGGCAAAACGGGGGCTCCGTCGGTTTCCTTCCTTCACGGCTAATGGCGTTGGATCACCACATCAGGTTTCATCCGAAAGCATACCTTCATGTGAAATTCAACAATTTTTTGAACAAGTTCCATTAACGCATCTATGCGCATGTCATCCTATTGCGTAACATTAAGAGAGACAATCAGCTTACAACCTCTGTGAACTATCCAGAATTTACAATACTCAGGCCAAATATTGCAGCATCATGCTCTTAAATAACAACATGCAAGTCAGTAAAAGTAACTGAGATAACCAAATTCACAGCCAATCATACCACTGGCCAGCAGGGACAATGATAATATGGAATTTTAAGCTTGCTTGGAAAACTGACATTAGCAGTGTCAAAATTGTGTGGTTACACACCAATATGTATTAAAACGCACGTAGAGGCTGGGGGGTTTCATAGATGATAGCAGATGGCAGCACCATGAACCCAAGAAGGATCCTTAAAAACATATTAATATTTTTTCTTACTAAGTATCAACAATTGAACTTCACATCAACTGCATGCTGAAAAAAAAAAGAAATAAAAAAAATCAAAGTTGAAGCTATCAAACATCACCAACCTAACATCATAAGTTATTTACATAATTTCGTTCAATGATTAAAACATGCATTATTTTTAATACAGTATTTATATTACATGACCTGAAGACATATCACAAACAATTAACACATTAGTAAGCTTGGGCCAAGAACTTAAAGACCATCTCCCTTCAAAATGATCCAGCAGTTCTTGCATAAGGTAAACTCCCTAGAAATTTTATCTTGCAAATTTTGATCATCAGAATAGAATTTCAAAATGATTTCAATCAGCACATCCATAATACTGCACAATTTCAAGTTTACTCTTATTATCATAGAAGTACTGGTTCAAAAGGAAACCCCACTGCCACAGTGACCCTTTTTAAGTTCTACATCACGATCTTGAATCAGTAATTGCCCAAATTCTATTAGGAAAGATGTCTCTTCTCATCATCATTCAAATGTGAGATTCATCAAATCACCCCACATATAACTCATGACCATGCTTAAGCACCTCTAGCAAAGTGTTTCCACGATTTTCAAAGTAAATGCCACATTACTCCAAAATTTGGAGCTTCAGAAGGTCTTGGATTTTCCTTTCTTGATCTTTGTTGTATCATTTAGCATTCTCCTAATCACTAACTCCATCTTATTCAACATAATTTGCAAGCTCAAAAAGTAGCAAACTGAGTTTTCCTTTTAGGTCTCACCATTTCTCTTATCAAACTTTTTCATCATGCTAAAAGTTAAGGTATACCCATAGAACCGCACTTTAGCTTATAGCACTTGAAATAACTCAAAAACATAGCATTTTCTATTGCCACTTTTTCTCGCTATATTAGGCACCATAAGCCCGAACATTATAAAAGGCTGCTATAGAACATAGTATAGCAGTATGTGTCTAGCACTGCTATAGCGGCCACCATTACTAGTTTTTAAACAATATTTAATATGGTTATCATACTAATGGCTGATACATTAAATTGGTCATGTACAAGATGCACTTGCATGATTTATCTGACCAATATAAAGGGAGCTTAAGAAAGGTTCCTAGTAGAACACATTTCAACAAGTTATAATTAGCAATTTCGCATCATTAAGTTCTCTTAGTGTTTTTTTTTAAAATCATGTAGCTAGTCCAATGCCCCTCCAATGGACATTAGTTGAATTTGTAGTAAACCATTAGCATGGAGAAATTTAGAGGCCTAAGTCAATAAAAATAATAATAATAAGTCCACATAAGCCAATGCCACCTTTACCTCTAGTCCCAGTTTCCACAAAAGTAATGTCAAAACCATCCCTAGGAAGCTATAGGCCATTTGGTAGCCAATATAATGCAATGTGTCCTCAACTAAAGCTTTGTGCTCAACCCTAGCCAGTTTGAAGGGAGCTTGGATCTCTTTGGCTCCAGACTGCTAAGATGGTAAAATTTTACAATCTAGGATGGCTGTTTGGACGAAATGTTGGGCTGAGCCCACCCCAAATCCTAAGACAAATCCCCAAAATTTGTGTCAAACTAAACCTTTTTTTTCTTTCGTAGCTTACACCAACTAATATTTACCTCCATGTCTTCTTCAAAAAATTTAGGATTCCAAACGTACATAATAGAATGGAATAGAGATGCCCAAATCACATCTAGAATGGATGATTGAAGCTCCCATACAAACAATACGAAAGCCAGCCCAGAATGAAGGAAACTAAAATTAAAGGGGAACAAGCGAATGGACCTGCGGTGAAATTGATCAAAGCCATAGGGTGGGCCAAGGTAGCAAGAATCTTCATAACAACCTCCCACAATGCGAGACCTAACACTACAAGAGAAATTAAATATTGCGACGCCTAAATGCATCGCAATTGCATCGCTAAACATGATATTGCGACGCAATAGCGACGCAATGACGGCGTCGCTCAACTGTCCGTCGCAATACCCTTTGTCGCAATTGCATCGCAATATTGCGACTCTCTGCGATGAAACTGCGACGCATGCAAATGCGTCGCTAATTTAAATTAATTTTTAAAAAAAAATTATTATTAAATATTGCGACGCACTAAATTGCGTCGCAATATTGCGACTCATCCAGATGCATCGCAATATTTAATAATAATATTTTTATAATAGCGACGCAATTTGAGTCGCTAATGCGTCGCAAATAAAAATTATTTTAAAATATTGCGACGCAAGGTCATTGCGTCGCAATATTTATTAAATTTTTAAGATAAAATAGCGACTCAATTTAGTCGCTAATGCGTCGCTATTAAATTTATTTTTAAATTATTGCGATGCCAGGTCATTGCATCGCAATATTTAATAATAATATTTAAAAATATTAGCGATCCAATATCAGTCGCTAATGCGTCGCAAATTTTGTTTTTAAAAATATTTAAATGATTAAAAATTAAAACGGTTAATTCAATTTCGCTAAATCTAAATATTGATACAAACATTTTTCACTCAATCCAAACAATAATATTTTCAAAAATAATTTATATATTAAAATTTTAAAGTTTTCATGTACAACATAAAAAAAAAAATACATCAAGAATCTAAGCGATTACGTGGAGGCT
>UESW01004342.1:0-40134 GCA_900491605.1 Calamus simplicifolius | reverse complement strand
TCGGCCTTGGAGCTGTCGGCCATGGAGCTATCGGCCTTGGAGCTGTCGGCCTTGGAGCCGTCGGCCTTGGAGCTGTCGGCCTTGGAGCTTAGAGCAATTGGGTATGCGTGGCTTTATGAGGCCATAAACGCTACCGTGGCCGAAGGGCCCTTTGGAGGCCAAAGGGGGGCTCCGTCGGTTTCCTTCCTTCACGGTTCTCTAACGGCGTTGGATCAGCCACATCACATTGCCTCCAAGGAGTAACTCCTGGACCTTGAGCGGCAATCAGGTAAAGTCGGACCAATATGGATTGCACTGGATATGTGTTAGGTTAAAATTTTATCAATCTAAACTTTATCAATTTATTTAATGGGTTAAAAACTCAAACCAAAATTTAATCATTTTATTAAATAAGTTATCCAATTTGATCTACAACTGAATGAATTAAGTTAAATAGATTAAATAGGTAAGCATTGCCATGCTCACCTAACCCTTCTTGGTGATGAGACTCTACATGAGTCCTCTTAAAAATTGCTGGCTCTTAGGCTACGGTGGAAACGAATAAGACACCCAAGAAATAGTAATTAGATTTAGAGCCTGATTGAAGAGTGCTAGCTAGATTTTCACTACAAAAAAATAGCATAATAATGACAAAAATTTTCATCACTATTCCATCACAAATTAGGTTTAGTGATGGATTAGTGATGAAAATCTTATCATCACAATTTTTGCCGTCACTAAATTTAGTGACGGAAAAAGGTTCGTCACAAAATAATAGCGACAGATTTGTGACAGAATATTTCATCAAAAATTTGTAACGAAATATTTTTCATCACTAAATTGTGACGATTAGTGACGAACTATCCATCACTCATTATTCCGTCACTATTCCGTCACAAATATTTCCATCACTATTCCATCACAATTTAGTGACATTGTTGACAAAAATTTAGTCACTAAAACTTTCGTCACTAGTCCATCACAAATATTCCATCACAGTTTAGTGATAGATTATTGACGGAATGCGTGTCATCAATCATCCATTATTGTTTCATCACTAATCAATCACTAATATTTTCGTCACTAATCCGTCACTATTATTTTTATCAAAAATCCACCACTAATCCATCATTAACCTAATAAAATTTCATCAAATTTTTATTCTTATAAATTTAAAATTATTTTTAAATTACAATATATTTAATGCATTCTAATGAAATTTATAGATAAAAATTTAAATTTAAGAATAAAAAATGCATTTCATAAAATAAGATAAATATATCTGTATACATCAACAATACTAATATTTTATATAATTGACATCAAATTATTAGGTTTAAGATAAGTAAAAGAGACAACTAGGCTGTACATGTGAACTCCCAAATAGGTTAAGTTTAGTTAGTACTAGCTGTACATGTGAACTCCTAAAGCTCAGGTTAGGTTCTCAAGTGCTGGACTGATTGGCTATTACACTGGCTGGTAGAACGATGAAGTCAGGGAATAAGAGATGCGAGAGAGATGGCTGCGCTGTTGAACGAGCTCCTGGATGTCCTTGATGATGTCGAAAACAGCATTCGGCTGTGCTAGCTTCAGTGCGTTCTGTGACATCCTCTAGCTTCAGTGCGTTCTGTGACATCCTCTTTAACTCTTCTAATTCAGGGCTAAACCAACCAGCAACTAGGCTGGCTGTTTGCTTTGAGCTTTTCGAGAACACTCCAGCTCCATTGTCAACGACATAAGGTACATTGCCAACTTCCTGCAGCAAACAGACAAGACTACGATCCTTCATGCCATGGAAAGCTTGGAGACTAAAGTCTAGTTGTGGGTGATTTCATAGTAGTAGTAACATATAAGAAAGCAAAATAACCAAGATGAGGAGTCTAGGATTTACTCCCCACTACACATGACATGCACCTAACACATACCATCAGCCCAAACTGTATCATATAAATTATTTCCATATACATGGTACATGTCGCAAATATAGACAGACACTACACTTTAGTTCACAGGCGAATTTTTAAGAAGTGTTTTGCTGCATTAACATGGCTGCCAATTTAGTAATGCAAGGAAAGCAGTTAACGAGGGATTTGATAGGTTAAAATTGTACAGTGCTTGAGACTATTAGTTTATCTTGAATGGAAAGCTCGAGTGTTTCCTCTCTATAAATCTTACAACATTGGAAGGATGAGAATCTATGATCCATGTCAACCTACTCTTGAAGCACTTAGAGGATCCAACATTCAACTCATTGTAGACGTCCCAAATGAAGATCTCCAAAGATTAGCCTCTGATCCTTCAGCGGCAAGTGACTGGGTCCAAAACAACATAAAGGCCTATCCAGATGTTTCATTTCGATATATTGCAGTTGGCAACGAAGTGATACCTGGAGACTTAGCTCGGGCTGGATATTTGCTTCCTGCCATGAATAACATCCAGTCTTCTCTGTCAGCCAGCGGCTACAAGACCAAATTAAAGTCTCAACTTCAGTTCGTCAAGATGTCCTTGGGGTACCATACCCTCCATCAGCTGGTGCTTTCTCTTCTGATGCATCGCAGTACTTGGGGCCAATTGTTAATTTTTTGGCTAGCAATGGATCACCACTTTTGGTAAATGTGTATCCCTACTTCAGTTACACCGGTGACATGGGCCACATCAAGATAGAGTATGCCTTGTTTACTTCCCCTGGAACTGTAGTACAGGATAGCCTTAGATACTAAGCCTCAGAATACATCAATCTTGAAAAGAAAAGGAATAAACAAATAAGAACCAAAAAAACAAAACATTTCAACAAACCTTCTGAACATGTTGCAGAGCATAGCAGTGGTTTTTATTTTGCCTTTTTCTCGCTCCACCAAATCAAAAGTACGTGCCAGGTGCAAGTAGGGAGCTGGCTGTCCAGCCTTCCAGCAAGCTGCAGAATGGTTATATGTGTAATGCAGCTGGCGATACTAATAAATCAAATACCAGATTCTTTCCTAACTTAGTTTAAAAGGCAATACTAACCATGATCAACAGGACAATACTTTTCAATCGGTAATAATACGTTAGTCATATTTGAGAACGCTAGGCTTGCACCCTCCTCGGCCACCACGATCCCCCTTGATACTGATAACCAAGTAGGGAGCCAAGTGCAGAGACCACAATCCTGGTGAAGTAGAGATAGCTGACCACAACCATGTAGAACTACTTGAAGAGGCTCAGCTTCTGGAGGTTCCTGACCGCCTTGCGGTCGATCTTGGAAGCCTCCCGGAGGATGGTTTGGGGGCCTAACAAGTAACAACTTTAACGAGTAACAACTTTATATGGTAAGAAGTGAGGGCTGGAAAAATAGGAATAAAAATTAGAATTAGAATAAAAGATGATGCATGTTGACTTGCAACGGCACCCCCAAGCTTGCCAGCATCCAATGCTTTAAGCCTCTTCAAACCCCTTGCCTGAAGTAAAATAAGTATAAAGTTAGGCCAGCAGCAATATGATAAAGATCTACTGTATTTATCACCTCAACAAGGGCTAGCACTATGATATTGAAAGTTTACTCATCATAAATGACTGGAACTCATAGATGCACCCACAAGAGATAAGGTGCCTGACTTTTTCATGCAAGCAAAATAAGCTTCAACATAACATAGTTTTTTTCTTTTTTCTTTTTTGCTTCCGGAAACTATAAAAACCAAATCACCATCTAGATTGGACAAAGAATTGGCTTAGAAATCTTCAAAGCACCAACATGAAGAAAAACCAATGGCACAGACAAAAACAGATACTCTAACATGAAAACAACAAAGTCTTACATGCACAACAGACAATATACATAAAATAAAATGAAATAGAGAAATTCTTTACTTATTATCTTCAACTCTAATCAATATTCTACTACTAGGATTTGTAGATGATGTTGCAGAAGGTGTAGTATATGTTGAAGATGGTACTGTGAAGACATTTGTAGCAACTCCACTAGAACTGGATGGTAAGTTTCTCATAACTATAACAAAAATAGATGGAGATTATACCAAAAATAACAAGTGATAATATAACATAAGACTAGTAATCATCATCATCAAATACAATAAAACAGATCCATTGATGTCCACCAGTATCATCATCATCATCAAATTGTACATTTGTTGCTTAAATAAAACATGAATATAGTAATCTAGTGGTCATCATTATCATCAAATTGAAGGTCTTCATCATTGTCATCATCGTCTTCTTCTTTTTCTTCACCATTAGTGTCTTCAACATCGTCGTCATCATTATTGCCATCATAAAATTCTTGTTCTACATCAATGTCTTCATCATCATCATCTTCAATTTGCAAGTTTGGTTCAACAATTTTCTCGATTTGAGTATCATCAATATCAATAAATGAACTATTCACATCATTTAGAGACTGATGTCTATCATCTATTTTTGTATTAATTCCATGTTGATCACATACATCCTATTGAAATGCCATCACATCAGAAGGCATGCATGCATTTGAGTCCGGCACCTCCATAATTGACCTTTCTTTAATCTTGCAAACGGCTAGCCAATCAGCAGCATTTCTCTTAAGGTAGGATAACTTGCAAAATATACTTGTTCTGCTTGCATAGCGAAAATAAATGGTTCATATCTATCAAACCATGAGCACTTGAACAGTACAGTTCGCTTGATTGGTAGAGCAGGGTACTCCAACTCTAAAATTCTTGGAACTGACCATAGTACTCTAGCTCATTTGCACTATGGCTAGAGCCTTTAATGCACACTCCACTATTCATTGTTCTACCATTTGAACCATGTTCCTTATGGAACTTAAATCCATTAACACAATAACCTGAAAATGATTTCACCTTATACAATGGTCCTTTTGCAAGGTCTTTGATCATTTGGTTATGGATGCTACATGATTGTAGACATGCCTATATATAATAAATATATGAAATTAATTAGTTACAAAATATACTATCTATTAATTGATTATTATATTTTGAAGTATAGTGTACTTACATAATTCTCAAACCATAATGCAACACTATCTCAAGTTCTGTATCAATTTGTGAAGATTCAATATTAGGTCAAAGTTGCTTCAACTCTAATTCAAAGATTCTATAATGATAAAAATAATGTAATGTTATTGTTTTTAAATATAAAAAAAATACAATAAGAATATTAAAGTATAGTGCACTTACTGAATGTATGGTTTAACTTCTGGATAATTCAATAATATGTACGTGCGAGCTGCATTATATTCCACATCATTTAAACGTCTGAATTTTGCTTTTCCAAATGATCTACCAGCACATTTAAATATGGAAAGCATTTTAGGATGTTCTTCCAAATCAAATCCATAACCATGACTATTGCGCAGCACTTTTCTATGTCGTGTATATACAGAAGGTTGAAAGTAATGTGCATAAAATGATGAAGCTTCTTCAACCAAGTATGCATTACAAATTGAACCTTCAACTTTAGCTTTATTCCTAACATTATTCTTCAACTTTCAAAGGTAACTACAAATAAGAAACGATTTTAACTATCACATTATACTTAAGTTAATAATATATAAAAAGAACTTAATTTCTCAACTTACCGCTCAAATGGATATATCCATATGTATTGCACTGGACCAGCAATTCTTGCTTCATAAGCTAAATGAACTGGAAGATGTTCCATGGAGTCAAAAAAACTTGGTGGAAATATGCGTTCTAGCTTACATAGCACAATAGGAATCTCTCTTCCAAACGTTTCATGTCATCCCTTGTTATGACTCTAGCAATTAAATCTTTAAAAAAAATGTTCAACTCTGTTAAAGCTTGCCATACATTTGTAGGCAATAACTCATGAAATGCAATAGGAAGTAGCCTCTGCATAAAAATATGACAATCGTGACTTTTTAATCCATATAGTTTATTCTACTCAAATCAACACATCTTGCTAAGTTAGAAACATAACCATCTAGAAATTTTAATTTCTTAATCCACTTGTAAAGCTTCTCTTTCCTATCCTTATCCAATGTATAACATGCCTTAGGATATTTATTTGCATTTTCGTCTCGATGTAACTCTGGACAATTGCAAAATTCCTTCAGATCTTCCCTAGACTTAGCATTATCCTTGGTTTTCCCTTTAACATTCATCACCGTATTAAAAATATTATCAAAAAAATTTTCTCAATGTGCATAACATCCAGATTGTGCCTAATGAGATTGGTTTTCCAATAAGGTAAATCCCAAAGATACTTCGTTTCTTCCAACCACATCCACATACTCTTTGAATTGTATGTTTTATCTTTTCTCCTCCAGGTTTTGTCACTTTCTGAAACCCAAAGTAATCAATTTCATTTATCAATTCCATACCTGACCTTATAGGCGGTGCACTTTTCGAACTGATTGTCCCTTCCTAAACCATTTTTTATTCCTTCTCCATGGATGATCATCTGGCAAGAACTTGCGATGATTGTCAAACCATGATGTTTTTCCTCCTTTAGTAAGAATAAAAGCATCAGAATCTTCCATACAATAAGGACAAGCAAGCTTTCCTGTAGTACCCCAACCAGACAACATCGAATAAGTAGAAAAATCACTTATTGTCCACATCAAAGCAGCTCGCAACTGAAAATTCCTCTTCGTGGAAACATCATATGTTTATATACCAACATCCCATAATTCTTTCAGCTCAGCAATCAATGGTTGCAAAAAAACATCCAACTTGGACTTAGGATTGTTCGGCCCAGGAATTATGACAGTCAAAAAATATACTCTTCCTTCATGCACATCCAAGGTGGAAAATTGTATGGAGTTAGTATTACAAGCCAAGATGAATACTGTTAACTTGTTTGCCCATACGGTTGGAACCCATCAGTGCATAAACCTAACCTCACATTTCGACTTTCAAAGATGGATGTGTCTGATTAAAATGCTTCCAAGCAGGAGAGTTTGAACAATGGCGCATGACAACACCTTCCTCGCTTGATTGCTCAGCATGCCACCTCATATATTTTGCAGTTGCATTAGACGTGTACAACCTCTATAGATGAGGAGCTATAGGGAAGTAGTACATCTTCTTATATGAAACATGGCTTTTATGTTTGGAAGATCTACGAGTTTATCCCTTAAAACGAGGACAAGAACAAATTTTGCAACAAGTCAAGTGACTATCTTCGCCCCAATATATCATACAATTTTGCTCACAACAATCAATCTTCTGCACTGGCAAACCCAAACCTCGAACTAACTTCTTTGTGCTATAGAAGTTGTCAGTCATTAAATTATCGGTTGGAAGTAATTCTAACATCAACTTAGAAATTTCATCATAACACCTTTCAGAGATATGGTGTTCAGCCTTAATATTCAACATTCTAGCCATTGCAAATAACTGAGAATGGCCATAAGGGTTTTCCTTCCAGACCTCTTGTTGTGCTGCTTTGAGCATATCAAAAGATGTTGTGTTGTAGGATTTGGGGTCTCTTCCATTTCAATTGGATTAAAAGAAGGACCACCAACGTCATACACCATAGACTGCATTGCATTGATAGTCTCGCTTTTTTCGCAATGTACAAAAGAATCAGCTTGACAAGTATTTTGTTCCATTGCTTGAGGCATATAAGTTTCCCCATGATGATACCAACAATAATAATCTACAGTTTCAATGATTACAAGGACATTTAATCTTTTCACCATCCATACATTTCGGATGCATTTTTACAAAATCCACAAACGGCTCAATCCCAAATAGAAATTCAGGTCATATCCATCCATTTTTTAATCTTGCATACATCCACTGCCTATCTGAACTCATGATTTATGGTCCTGATATATGAACAAAACCATGTATAGTTTTCAAAAAATTAGCAATTTTCAATAATCATATTAATGATCAATTGTATGTATAAATAATAACTATTTGCAAGAGTATCAAATAATCATTTGCATTTGCATGGTCCCAAATATTTAACAGTTTCAAAATAATAACATCAAATAAGCTTATCTCATACACTAAGCAAATATTAAAATATATAAGTATAATATTATTTGAAAAATAGAAAATAAAATTTGTGGGCAAATAATTATATAACAACTTTAATTTGAGAGCAAAAACTTGATAAAAGTTAAAGGGAAAATAATTATATAACAACTTTAATGGGCCCAACCAGATGGTCCAATTTAGTAAGATGGTCAGTCTAGTGATACAATTATGAGGTGGCTTATGTGATATTAAAGTTTTGTACAAGCTACATATTAAAACCTTAGAAGAAAATGAAAACATTAAGTAAAGTTTATCCTAGAAGTATATGTTTGTTAGTATTCGCACTAGACCTTTCATTTTTTTAAAAAAATTCTGCTCAAAATCATTTACTTTTACAGTTCTGAAATATCAAATCCATTTTGGTGTATGAAATCAGGTTTGAAAACAATTTATTATGCATTCTTCAGCAGACTTGAACCAATACCCTTGACAATTTGAAGAGCGGATGAACCATAATTTTATGCTAATATCATGATTTGAGACAATAATCAACCATAATTAATTAAGATTTAGCAAGACACTGTTTGATATGGAATTTATGTATTGGCTTCTTAAGGGTTACTATATGGCACAAAACCGGCAAGACAAGACCAGTGTTCGGAGGTGGAAAGCTGAAGGGGTTCAAGAAGATACTGGTCCTCTACACTAACTACGACAAACAGCGAAAGCTTGAGAAAACTAATTGGGTGATGCATCAATATAACTTGGGCTTTGATGAAGAGGAGAAGGATGGTGAGTTAGTCGTATCCAAGGTGTTCTACCAGACACAACCAAGGCAATGTGGCTCAGTCGCAAAGGATGCAATTCAGGGAAAATTTGAAGGTCTAAATAGGGACGACAACCCCATCCTCAAGGATGCAAGCATTGTCGATTACTATAACTCATCACTAATCAGCTACAACCACCGTGGACGGTGGCCTCCCACGGCCGGACAACACTCTCCTTCCTCCGGCGATCTTCTCTGACAACGGCAGCCGTCAAACCTCCCAAAAATTCTGTTGATTCCTCAGTTGAAAAAGAAAAACAGAGGAAAAGAGCACGATCTGAACTTGCCCTTGGATGATCTGAACTTTCCCGAAGGTTCGCCTAGCTCCAGTGATCCTCCCCTACTCTTTAATTAGAAAATCTCTCGCCCTTTCAGCCGAAATTGAAGAGATTGTCATGAAACAGAGCTTTGAGAATTAAACAGAGGAAAAGAGCGCGATAATTTTTCAGCCTCCCTACCTCACCGGCGATGTTAGCTCAAGCTCCGGCAACGTTCCATGGTGAAGGAGGTTCAAACTATACCCTCCAACAATGGTTCACGAGCCGAGATACACTAGCTGAAAATACAAATCGAAAAGAACTGAAAATACAAAAGAAATCTCTTATACCTTAGCACTGGAATAGAGCAAGTTTGCAGGGAGAGAGAGACACAGTTGTAGAAGAACTCACCTTAATCAGCCGTCGACCAACAGAATGGTTTATGTGGATCCTTGCGAGAGAAGAAGAAAGGCGAGGAGAGGCGGACGAGGGCGAAGCGCAGAAGGTGAGATCGATGCCCTCTTGCCCTCTCTGGTTCGACTCAAGATCGATGGTGAGATCGATGCCCTCTTGCTCTCTCTCCTCCAGCCCCTTCTCTCCACCTCCTCCGGCTCCGTCATATTGCAACCCTACAGAGAAGCGCGGGCGCCGATTGAAAAAAACAAAAATACTGATAAGAGGGGCATGTTAGAGATGAGATTTAGTGATGGAATAGGATTTTTCGTCACTAATTAGTGATGGAATAATAATTCCGTCACTAAACTAGGAACAAAAAAAAATTATCATATTGATCACTAAATTTATATTTTAATTATTTTTAAAAAAATTGATGAAAAAATCAATTCATTTAATGATGGATGGGTCACTAAATTAATGACTAATTAATATTTTTATCATAATTTTTTTAAAAAAAATTAGAGTATAAATTTAGTGATGGAAGGGCAATCCGTTATTCAATTAGGGATGCGCGAAGCGTGCACCAATGACCGGCGTAGGGCGCTGGGCATGCGCAGACACGATGCAAAGGGCGCTGGACACAGGCGAGGTTGTGCAGCTAAAGAGACAGGCTGATTGGTGCAAATGCAAGCGGGCTATGGTAGGCACGCGCGCAGGCCGAGTAGCATATGCGCATGGCATGTGCCGAGAGATGGACACGTGGTTGGGACGCGCACGGGAGGCGGCGCACGTTATAGGCATATGTGGACGTGACTTTTCGTCATAATTTTTTTTAAAAAAATTAGAGTATAAATTTGGATAAGTAATCCGTCACTAATTCATCACTGATTTAGTGACGGATTACTATTCCATCACTAATTTGTGATGGATTAGTGACGGATGGGCCAATCCATCACTAATTTAGTGACAGACTGCGCTTCCATCACTAATCCATCAAACTTAGTAACGGAAGGCAATCCGTCACTAATTTAGTAACAGATTAGTGACGGAAGGAAAATTCGTTACTAATTTAGTGACGGATTGCTCTTCCATCACTAATTTATGATGGATTAGTGATGGAAGCGCAATCCGTCACTAAATTAGGGATGCACGCAGCCAAGTGCAGTCATGCACAGGTGCGTGTACGCACAGACATGACACTGGGCACACACAGACATGGTGCAAGGGGCGCCAAACACAGGAAAGGTTGCACGGCCAAAGAAACAGGCCGATTGGTGCAAACGTGCATGGGCCATGGTAGGCATGCGCAGACCGAGTAGGAGAGGCGCATGACGTGCATCGAGAGGCAGACATGTGGATGGAATGCACATGGAAGGCGGCGCACGTAACTGGCACATGCGGATGCGACTATTTTCGTCACAATTTTTTTTTTTAAAAAAAATAGAGTATAAACTTAGATAGGCAATCCATCACTAATTTGTCACTAATTTAGTGATGGATTACTCTTCCATCACTAATTTGTGACTGATTAGTGACGGATGGGCCAATCCGTCACTAATTTAGTGATGGATTATGCTTCCATCACTAATCCGTCACAACTCAGTGACGGAACGCAATCTGTCACTAATTTAGTGATGGATTAGTGACGAAAGAAAAATCCATCACTAATTTAGAGACGGATTGCTCTTCCATCACTAATTTATGATGGATTAGTGACGGAAGCGCAATCCATCACTAAATTAGGGATGCACGAGCCAAGTCCAGTCACGCACAGGCGCATGTATGTGCAGACACGACACTGGGCACACACAGACACGGCGCAAGGGGCGCCAAACACAGGCAAGGTTGTGCGGCCGAAGAGACAGGCCGATTGGTGCAAATGCGAGCGGGCCTGCCATGGCCCATGCATAGGTCGAGTAGCAGTTGCGCATGGCATGCACCGGGACGCAGACACGTGGCTGAGATGCTCATGGAAGGCGGCGCACGTAACTGGCACATGCGGATGTGACTTTTTTTGTCACAATTTTTTTTTAAAAAAAATTCTAGTATAAATTTAAATAGGCAATTCGTCACTAATTCGTCACTAATTTAGTGACGGATTACTCTTCCATGACTAATTTGTGATGGATTAGTGATGGATGGACTAATTTAGTGACGGATTAGTGATGGAAGGAAAATCCGTCACTAAATAACGGATTAGTGACAGAAGAAAAATCTGTCACTAATTTAGTGATGGATTCCAACACTAATTTGTGATGGATTAGTGATGGAAGCACAATCTGTCACTAAATTAGGGATGCACGTAGCCAAGTGTAGTCACGCACATGCGCGTGTACGTGTAGACACGGCACTGGGCACACACAGAGACGGCATAAGGGGCACCGAACACAGGCAAGGTTGTGTGGCCAAAGAGACAGGACGATTGGTGCAAACACGCACAGGCCTGCCATGTCCCGCGCGTAGGTCGAGTAGCAGATGCGCATGGCATGCGCCGAGAGGCAAACACGTGGCAAGGATGCGCATGGGAGGCGGCGCATGTAACTGGCACATGCGGACGCGACTTTTTTGTCACAAATTTTTTTTTAAAAATTAGAGTATAAACTTAGATAGGCAATCCGTCACTAATTTGTCACTAATTTAGTGATGGATTACCCTTTCATCACTAATTTGTGACCGATTAGTGACAGATGGGCCAATCTATCACTAATTTACTGATAGATTGTGCTTTCGTCACTAATTTAGTGACGGATGTGCTTTCGTCACTAATCTATCACAACTTAGTGACGAAAGGCAATCCGTCACCAATTTAGTGATGAAAGGAAAATCCGTCACTAATTTAGTGATGGATTGCTCTTCCATCACTAATTTGTGATGGATTAGTGACGGAAGCGCAATCCATCACTAAATTAGGGAAGCACGCAGCCAAGTGCAGTCATGCACAGGAATGTGTACGCATAGACATGGCACTGGGCACACATAGACACGGTGCAAGGGGCACAAGAAAGGTTGTACGATCGAAGAGACATGCCAATTAGTGCAAACGCGAGCAGGCCTACCATGGCATGTGCACAGGTTGAGTAGAAGATGCGCATGGAAAGCGCTAGGAGGCAGACACATGGCTGGGATGTGCATGGAAGGCAGCGCACATAACTGGCACATGCGGATGTACTTCTTTCGTCACAATTTTTTTTTAAAAAAAAATTAGAGTATAAATTTAGATAGGCAATCCGTCACTAATTCGTCACTAATATAGTGACGGATTACTCTTCCGTTACTAATTTGTGACAGATTAGTGATGGATCGGCCAATCCGTCACTAATTTAGTGATGGATTGCGCTTCCGTCACTAATCCATCACAACATAGTGACGAAAGGCAATCCATCACTAATTTAGTGACGGATTAGTGACGGAAGAAAAATTCATCACTAATTTAGTGATGGATTGCTCTTCCATCACTAATTTGTGATGGATTAGTGACGGAAGCGCAATCCGTCATTAAATTCGGGATGCACGCCGCCAAGTGCAGTCATGCATAGGCACGTGTACACACAGACATGGCACTGGGCACACATAGACATGACACAAGGGGCGCCGAATACAGGCAAAGTTGTGCGGCTGAAGAGACAGTCCGATTGGTGCAAACGCGCACGGGCCTGCCTTGGCCAGTGCACTGGTTGAGTAGCAGATGCGTATGGCATGCGTTGAGAGGCAGACTGTTGACCCAATTGAGGATTTTGATGATTAACAAAACTATTTGAGTATAACATTTGAAGTTACTAATGATTTTGGTTTAATTTTTCAGTTTATGATATGTTCTATTAATCAAAATCATAAGATAAAGTAAGTTCTACTTCGAATCTAATGTCAAGGTAAAATTGCAGACATTAGAGTCGACACATGGAATCGTAGAGTCGACTCCGGAAAATGGCACAGACTTAGAGTCGACTCCGGGACTATTATAGCCAACTCCAATAGAAAAGACAGAACGATGGATTTTCAGGCCATAACTTAGAGTCGACTCCCGGACTGTTAGAGTCGACTCCAGAAGATTTTTGTGTCGACCCCAGAAAAGTCAGAGATGACTCCAAATCGAGTGGATTAAAGTTTTTTGAGTTAGAGCCGACTCTAGAAAAGCTAGAGCCGACTCCAGAATGTCAGACGCGACTTCAGAACTGTCAGAACGACTCTAAACTTTATCTTTATCTTTTTTAATCCCAACGGCTATTGCTATTTATGGATCTAATCCTTCTTACACTTGTTTCTAACGGATAGTTTTAAACTATTTATTGATTAAACTGATCTATAAGAAGAGGGTTTGCTGCATCCGAAAATGAGAAGAACAAAAAAGAAGAGACAAGAGAGACAAAAAGAAAAGAGAGAGATTCCAAGCTTTTGTTGTTCTATTTCGAAGAAATCTCAAGAAAGAAAAAAGCCCTAGTTTTCTAATTTTCCGAGTCTTAAGAGCATCTTGAAGGAAGATCCATTCAAAGGAAGAGAAGGAAGAAGCCACCAAGATCTGCGAATCAGGCTTTGATTCCTATCCTTTTATTCTTGTTTCATTATTGTATATTTGCTCATTGGAGGAGCTGTTTATCTTGTAAAAATAAATATTGTTTGCTGGGTCAATCTAGTGATTGATTCAGTTGAGGCTGTTAGCCTTGTGCAAGCATTAGCTTGTGGTGTTAGGTTTTGTGCTGGTGAGCCTTGAAAACCAGCTGGGTTCGTTGTGCACCCGGGAAAACAACAAGTTCGAGTTGTGAGCTTGCAAAACAACTCTGCTGTAATCAGATTGATTATAGTGTGGACCCAAGAGGTACTTGGAGTGGACGTAGGTGTAGATACACCGAACCACTATAAAATCTCATGTGTTTGCCGTGATTGTCTCTTTATCTTTAACTCTTTATTTGTGCATATTCTATTTTAATTTGTGTGAATCTAAGTTTTTATTTCCGCTGGGGGTTATTTTTCAAAAGAGTTTAAATTTTTGAAAAACCCAATTCACCCCCCCTCTTGGGTTGCTATCTGGACCAACAATTGGTATCAGAGCTAGTGCTCATTTGATTTGATCTAACGATCAAGAGTCAAAGATCCACATGGCAACTCAAGCTGGTTCATCTTTTTCTGAAGGCCAATCTACTAATAGACCACCCTTGTTTAATGGTTCAAACTATGGTTATTGGAAGGCAGAATGAAAATTTTCATTCAAGCACTTGACTATGATCTATAGAGCATTATAGTCAATGGACCACACACACCCACTGCTAGAGTTAATGGCATGGAGATTCCTAAACCAAAAACGGAATGGGATGAACATGATAAAAAATTGGCACAACTTAATGCCAAAGCAATGAATGTTTTATACTTCTCATTAGATGCAAATGAATTCAATCGCATATCTATTTGCATTTCTGCTAAGGAAATCTGGGATAGACTTGAGGTTACCCATGAGGGAACAAATCAAGTCAAGGAATCAAGATTAACATGCTAGTTCATAAGTATGAATTGTTTAAAATGGATGCATGTGAATCTATTGCTGATATGTTTACAAGATTTACTGATATAGTTAATGGTTTAAAAAGTCTTGGTAAATCTTATGATAATTCTGATCTTGTGAGAAAGGTTTTACGTTCCTTGCCTAAGACTTGGGAAGCTAAAGTGACTGCAATACAAGAGGCAAAGGATCTAAGTACCCTACCCCTAGAAGAATTATTGGGATCCTTGATGACTCATGAGCTTCAAATTAAGCAACATGTTGATGATGATGAGTCAAAGAAGAAGAGGACTATGGCTCTTAAGATTTCTGAATATATGGAAAGCCTCATGAATCTGAAGATGAAAGTGATGATGAGGACATGCACTCATCACAAGGAAATTTAAAAGATTCATGAAGAAGAAGAAGTTTGAAAAGAAAAAGCCCTTTGCAAGAAAAGATGAGGACAAGGGAAAAGAAAAAGAAGTTATTTGCTTTGAATGTAAAAAGCCAGGTCATTTTAAATCTGAATGCCCTCAACTAAAGAAAGGCACCCAGAAGTTCAAAAAAAAGGCAATGATGGCCACATGGAGTGATTCGGAAAGCTCAAGTTCCAAAGAGGAAGAAAAGAGTGAAATGGCCAATCTATGCTTCATGGCGGACAATGATGAGGTAAGTCCGATTTTTCTTGATGACTTTACTTTCGATGAATTGCATAGTGCTTTTTATGAATTAATAGATGATTTTGTGAACTTAAGTTCAAAGAACAAAGATTTGAAAAATCGAATGCAAAAACTATCCTTTGAAAATGAAAAGCATGTTGTAGATAAAGAACTTTTGATAAAAGAAAATGAAAGTTTGAAAAATGAAGTTGATAGACTTAAACTATAGTTGATAAATTCACTCTAAGCTCTATCAAACTTAATATGATTTTGGATAATCAAAAAGCTATTTTTGATAAAGCTGGATTAGGATATAATCCACTTAAAAAGCAAAAATCTTTGAAGAATATTTTTATACATGCTAAAAAATCATCAAATATTACTTGTTTTAAATGTGGAAACAAAGGACATAAATCTTATATGTGTAAATCTCCACATAATAAGAGAAAGATGATTTGGGTTCCCAAAGGAACAATATTTAATGCATCTAACCATGAAGGACCCAAGAAGGCTTGGGTACCTAAAATTAAGGCATAAATGTTTTGTAGGAGTGTCTTGCAGCCATCAGACTGAAAAGAAAATGGTACCTGGATAGTGGTTGCTCAAGACACATGGGTGAAAAAGATCAATTCATCACCCTTGAATCAAAAAGAGGTGGAGTAGTTACTTTTGGTGATAATGGTCAAGGCCATATCATGGGTATTGGTAAGATTCAAATTACTCCATCTACTCATATTGATAATGTTTTATATATCGATGGACTTAAACATAATTTGATAAGTATTAGCCAACTGTGTGACAAAGGTTTCAAAGTTTCCTTTGAAGCTTCTGTTTGCACTGTTACTAATCCCATTGATAATAGCATTATTCTTGTTGGTAAACATTATGGCAATGTGTACTTAATTGATTTGAGTAATTTATCTCCAAGTAATCATTGCTTAGTTGCTAATAATGCTAAGATGAATGAGATTGGTTGGCTATGGCACCGTAGATTAGGTCATGCAAGCACACACCTAATTTCTAAACTATTGAAAATGGATCTAGTTAAAGGTATTCCTAGCTTAAATTTTGAAAATAATCAAATATGTGATGCATGTCAGTTTGAAAAAAACAAGAACTTCTTTCAAATCTAAGAATGTTATTTCAACTACTAGGCCACTAGAGCTACTACACATGGACCTTTTTGGACCTACTAGAACCACAAGTCTAGAGGAAAGAAATATGGTCTAGTGATAGTAGATGATTACTCTAGATTCACTTGGGTAATATTTTTGGCTCACAAAGATGAGACTTTCTCAATATTCCTAAAATTTGTTAAGAAAGTCACTAATGAGAAAAACACTACCATAGTGTCTATTAGAAGTGATCATGGAACTGAATTTGAAAATCACTTATTTAAAAAATTCTGTTTTGAAAAAGGCATACATCATAACTTTTCAGCACCTAGAACACCGCAACAAAATGAAGTTGTAGAAAGAAAGAATAGGACTTTAGAAGACATGGCCCGTACCATGCTATGTGAAAGCCAACTTCCAAAATATTTTTGGGCGGAAGCTATAAACACAGCATGTTACATCCTAAATAGAGCCCTGATTAGACCTATCCTTAAGAAGACTCCCTATGAACTTTGGCATAATAGGAAACCAAATTTAGGCTATTTTCATGCATTTGGTTGTAAATGTTTTATTCATAATGGTAAGGATAATCTTAGGAAAGTTTGATGCAAAGTCTGATGAAGGTATTTTCCTAGGATATTCTACATCTAGCAAGGCATATAGAGTATTTAATAAGAGAAGCTTAGTTGTAGAAGAATCCATTCATATAGTGTTTGATGAGTCTTTAGCATCAAGTTCAGATAAAATTGATGATGAGGAAGATACATCTTTGATTGAAAGAGATATTGAAAAATTAAATGTATCTTCAGATCAAGAACCTGAAGTTAAGGATGATGACTCACCTAAGGATGATGGTATTGATACTACTCATAATGATAAAGATCTACCTAGAGATTGGAGATATGCTTATGGTCATCCTAAGGACCTAATCATAGGTGATCCATCTCAAGGTGTAAGGACTAGATCATCAATGAGAAATATCAATAATCATCTTGCATTTGTATCTCATATAGAACCTAAAACTATAGAGGAAGCTGAGAAAGATAGTTATTGGATGTTAGCAATGCAGGAAGAGTTAAACCAATTCACTAGGAATCAAGTTTGGACCCTAGTAGACAGACCTAAAAACCACCCTATAATAGGATCTAAATGGGTTTTTAGAAATAAATTGGATGAAAATGGATTGGTAATTAGAAATAAGGCTAGATTAGTTGCAAAAGGATATAATCAAGAAGAAGGTATAGATTTTGATGAAACTTTTGCACCTGTTGCTAGATTAGAAGCCATTAGGCTACTACTTGCATTTGCATGTCATATGAATTTCAACTTATTTCAAATGGATGTTAAAAGTGCATTTTTAAATGGTTTTATAAATGAGGAAGTTTATGTTGAACAACCTCCTGGTTTTGAAGATCATGAATTTTCAAACCATGTCTTCAAACTACACAAAGCACTTTATGGTTTAAAGCAAGCACCTAGAGCTTGGTATGATAGATTAAGTAAAATTTTAATTGAAAATGATTTTTCTAGAGGAAATGTTGATAAAACCTTATTTTTGAAAAGAAAAGAAAAGGATTTATTAATTGTTCAAATTTACGTTGATGACATTATATTTGGTGCTACTAACAATCTCCTTTGTCAAGAATTTGCTAAGTTAATGCAGGGAGAATTCGAGATGAGCATGATGGGAGAACTAAACTTCTTCCTTGGACTTCAAATCAAACAAGAGAAAGCAGGATTTTTATTAACCAAACAAAGTACATAAAGGAAATACTCAAGAAGTTTGGTATGGAATCTGCTAAACCCCTTGGTACGCCAATGAGTCCCTCATGCAAGCTGGACAAGGATGAAGAAGGTAAGAAAGTAGATCAGAAGCATTACAGAGGTATGATCGATCACTTCTTTACCTAACTGCAAGTAGGCCAGATATCATGTTTTCTGTTTGCTTATGTGCAAGATATCAATCTAATCCTAAGGAATCACATTTATTTGCTGTTAAAAGAATCTTTAGATACTTAAATGGAACTAAAAATGTAGGATTATGGTATTCTAGAGACTCAACCTTAAAATTGATTGCTTATTCTGATTCTGACTATGCTGGTTGTAAATTAGATAGAAAGAGTACAAGTGGGGCATGCCAACTTTTAGGAAGTAACTTAATCTCTTGGTTTAGCAAGAAGCAAAATTCGGTTGCATTATCCACTGCTGAGGCAGAGTATGTTGCAGCTGGAAGTTGCTGTGCTCAAATCCTTTGGATTAAGCGACAACTTGAAGATTATGGTATCACACTTGATAAAATTCCTATTAAATGTGATAATACTAGTGCCATTAATCTAACTAAGAATCCAATTCAACATTCAAGAACTAAACACATAGAAATTAGACATCACTTTATTAGAGAACATGTAACTAACAAAGATGTTTGTCTTGATATGTTAATACTAATGATCAATTAGCTGATATTTTTACCAAACCTTTGAGTGAGGAAAGATTTTGTTATCTTAGAGGAGAATTAGGAGTTTGTGATCCTTTAGAATGATTTTCTGAAACTCTTAAGGACAACAACTATCTAGACTTCATTAATTTCTTGAAAATCCTCTATGTCCAATAAGGAAATTTATCTAGAAATTTGATTCATTGTTTCCCCAATTGTTAAGGAACACTTATCTAGAGTTTGATGATTAATTTGATTAGTTTCAGATCCTTGAAATTTGAATTTTTCTCTAAAACTGTTGTGGAGTCGACACCTGCAGTTTATGAGTCAACACCTTCATATTTTGATGTTCTGTCTGGGCAATTAGAGCCGACTCTGCTTCTGTAGAGCCGACTCTAATTCGGGCGCTGATGGATTTTCTGGTTCAGAGCCGACACCTCGTTTTCGGAGTCGACTCTAAGTGGAACTAGGTCAAAATAAAAGGGCGGAGTCGACCCCAAACGAAACCTATCGTCTCCTAAACCTTTTCCAAACCGTTCCAAACCAATTTCAATCCCTCCAAATCCCTAAAATCTCTCAAAAACTCATTCCAATCGAATCCCATGGCTCCTAAAAGGCGTGCTATCATTGGTGGATCGACTATTCCGATGAAGCGCCGTTCAAATCGGAGGCAACCTTCGCCGTCTTCTTCATCTGCCACTCAAGATGACTCTCCACCCTCACCATCTTCTCCACGAGTGACCAATTAGCGGGTAAGGCCATTACTACCGGAAGAAAAGTAGATTTTGACTTTTTTTACTTCGAGGGCTTCGCTATTGGGCGTTTGTTGAAGGAAATGGGTTGGGAAAAGTCTGTTCTTTGGATGTCCCTACATACCCTGCCCTTGTAAGAGAATTTTACAATGATTTATGTAGAGGAGAGGGAGGCTTAGTGAGTGTTGTAAGAGGAACTAAAGTGATTATCATAGCCGAGTCTCTTGAAATCTATTGGAGATGCCTACCATTGGTCTAGTTGAATATCAACATGAAGACAGAGGAGGTGCCCTATCTAGGATGTTAGGGAGAGAAGTTTCTGAGTTTGAAGAAATCTTGGCTAATCAACTTAATTTGGAACTCAGTTACTTCACAATATCTGTGGAAGAATTTTATTTCCTAAAATCGGAAGGTTTGAGTATGTCTCGGAGCGAGACATCTTGTTGATGGACTGTATTCTCACTGGAAGACCTGTTAATCTTACCGGTATGATGATTGGTTATATGGCAGAAGTAGCAACTAAGAAAAGATCAACACTGCCGTATGGTATGATACTAACCTTAGTCTTTAGAAGCCAAGGTGTTAATAATGGATAATGAGCCACTAAGAAAATTAAGGCATACTAATTACTATAGTGTCTCTACAATTCACCGGATGGGCTTCAGAAAAGAGAATGGAAATTGGATAAAAAGAGGACAAGAGACCAGACTGAAGAAGTTAGAGTTGAGGAGGTCAGAGGAGAGGATATTCCTGGACCATCTATTCCTGAACCATCTATTCCTGGACCATCTTCTGCTGGACCATCTACTGCTGGACCCTCAGTGGCTGGACCAAGCACTCATCCTTCTCATCAGTCAGCCTTGGCATCTGGAAGATTTTTGAGGAGCAAATAGGTCAGCTCAGAGCTTTACTGGCTGAGTATGATAGTCAAAGGTCAAATGAGATGTGTCAGTTGAGAGAGGAGTTCAATCAGTTGAAGGATGAGATCAATTCAAGGCTTGACATGATTTCTTTTTCATTAGCAACTCGGTAGAATCCTTTAGCGCTGATCTTCATAAGATTTTTGAAAGGATGGAAGGCATTGCAGATGGTTCTGGAACTTATCTTCATGCTACCAGTCAACTAAAGAAAGATATCGACCTCGCCGTTTCTCAAATTGAAGCTTGTCTTGAAAGTTTTAAGAAGACTCAAAAAGATGATATTATGGAAATGATTGGACATTTAAAGAAAATTGTGTATAAGCATATTTGATTTTGATACCCTATCCTAGGTTGTATCTTAGGATTTCTTGCTTTCTTGCTTTGATAGCATGTATCTAGGAATTACATACTTGAATATGTCACTTTACTGAAACACATGTAATGAATCTTGCTTTGAATACAATTACACTCTTATTGCAAATTTGTCTATGATTGATTGATTGAATTTCAATGAATGAGTTTACTATCTCTATGATTAATTGAACCAACAACCCTGCTCTGATAACCTTTTTATTGTATTTAAAATTCATCTTATTGCTGATAACAAAAAAGGGGGAGAGATAATTGTATATGCATAAAAGAGAAAGAGAAAGAAAATGAAAGAATATAAGATTTTTGCATATCTACAAAAGAAAAAAAAATTGAGATTCTAATAAAAAATGCTCAATTGAATTAAGTTTATCTACATAGGGGGAGTTTTCAATGCAGGGGAGCTTAATAATTTTTCCATATAAAAGTTAAATCATCTTGATTGATGTTTATAATAGGACTCATGTATCTTTTTTGATTCATTTTGAATATTGGCATCAAATTCTCTGTTAGGAAGTTCTAAAGCTTTAACAATGTCTATAATTCTTAATTCAAATAAATTTTTTAATGCATAAACTTAAAGTTTTTGTCATCATCAAAAAGGGGAAGATTGTTGACCCAATTGAGGATTTTGATGATTAACAAAACTATTTGAGTATAACATTTGAAGTTACTAATGATTTTGGTTTAATTTTTTAGTTTATGATATGTTCTATTAATCAAAATCATAAGATAAAGTAAGTTCTAGTTCAAATCTAATGTCAAGGTAAGATTGCAGACATTAGAGTCGACACATGGAATCGTAGAGTCGACTCCGAAAAATGGCACAGACTTAGAGTCGACTCCGGGACTGTTAGAGCCGATTCCAACAGAAAAGACAGAACGATAGATTTTTAGGCCACGACTTAGAGTCGACTCCCGGACTGTTAGAGTCGACTCCAGAAGATTTTTGTGTCGACCCCAGAAAAGTCAGAGACGACTCAGATTGAGTGGATTAAAGTTTTTCGAGTTAGAGCCGACTCCAGAAAAGCTAGAGCCGACTCAGAATGTCAGACGCGACTTCAGAACTGTCAGAACGACTCTAAACTTTATCTTTATCTTTTTTAATCTCAATGGCTCTTGCTATTTATGGATCTAATCCTTCTTACACTTGTTTCTAACGGATAGTTTTAAACTATTTATGGATTAAACTGATCTATAAGAAGAGGGTTTGCTGCATCCAAAAATGAGAAGAACAAAAAAAGAAGAGACAAGAGAGACAAAAAGAAAAGAATAGAGAGAAATCTATGAAATCCATCAGAAAATCAAAAGAGAAAAGAGGGAAAACTTGTAAGGAAAGATCATACTGATTCCCCAAAAGAAAAGAGAGAGATTCCAAGCTTTTGTTGTTCTATTTCGAAGAAATCTCAAGAGAAAAAAAGCCCTAGTTTTCTAATCTTCTGAGTCTCAAGAGCATCTTGAAGGAAGATCCATTCAAAGGAAGAGAAGGAAGAAGCCACCAAGATCTGCGAATCAGGCTTTGATTCCTATCCTTTTATTCTTGTTTCATTATTGTATATTTGCTTATTGGAGGAGTTGTTTATCTTGTAAAAACAAATATTGTTTGCTGGGTCAATCTGGTGATTGATTCAGTTGAGGCTGTTAGCCTTGTGCAAGCATTAGCTTGTGGTGTTAGGTTTTGTGCTGGTGAGCCTTGAAAACTAGCTGGGTTCATTGTGCACCCGGGAAAACAACAAGTTCGAGTTGTGAGCTTATAAAACAACTCTGCTGTAATCAGATTGATTATAGTATGGACCCAAGAGGTACTTGGGAGTGGACGTAGGTGTAGGTACACCAAACCACTATAAAATCTCCTGTGTTTGCCATGATTGTCTCTTTATCTTTAACTCTCTATTTGTGCATATTCTGTTTTAATTTGTGTGAATCTAAGTTTTTATTTCCGCAGGGGTTATTTTTCAAAAGAGTTTAAATTTTTGAAAAACCCAATTCACCCCCCCTCTTGGGTTGCTATCTGGACCAACACAGACACGTGGCTGGAACGCGCATGGGAGGCGGCGCACGTAACTGGCACATGCGGGCGTGACTCTTTTCGTCATAATTTTATTTTAAAAAAATTAGAGTATAAATTTAGATAGACAATCCATCACTAATTCGTCACTAATTATTGACGAATTACTCTTATATCACTAATTTGTGACGGATTAGTGACGGATGGGCCAATCCGTTACTAATTTAGTGATGGATTGTGCTTCCATCACTAATCCATCACAACTTAGTGACGGAAGGCAATCCATCACTAATTTAGTGACGGATAGTGACGAAAGAAAAATCCGTCACTAATTTAGGGACTGATTGCTCTTCCATCACTAATTTGTGATGGATTAGTGAAAGAAGCGCAATACATCACTAAAATTAGGGATGCACGTAGCCAAGTGTAGTCATGCATAGGTGCGTGTACGCGCATACATGGCACTGAGCACACACAGAGACGGCGCAAGGGGTGCCGAACATAGGCAAGGTTGTGCGGCCGAAGAAACAGGTCGATTGTTGCAAACGTGCACGGGCCATGGCAGGCGTGCGCGTAGATTGAGTAGCAAAGGCGCATGATGCATGCCGGGAGGCAGACACGTGGCTGGAACGCACATGGAAGGCGACACACGTAACTGGCACATGCGGATGCAACTTTTTTCGTCACAAATTTTTTTAAAAAATAATTAGAGTATAAACTTAGATAGGCAATCCGTCACTAATTCATCACTAATTTAGTGATGGATTACTCTTCTGTCACTAATTTATGATGGATTAGTTACGGATGGGCTAATCCATCACTAATTTAGTGACGGATTGTGCTTCCATCACTAATCCATCACAACTTAGTGATGGAAGGCAATCCGTCACTAATTTAGTGACGGAAGGAAAATTCGTCACTAATTTAGTGACGGATTGCTCTTCCATCACTAATTTATGATGGATTAGTGATGGAAGCACAATCCGTCACTAAATTAGGGATGCACGTAGCCAAGTGCGGTCACGCACAGGTATGTGTACGCGTAGACATGGCACTAGGCACACACAGACGCGGCGCAAGGGGAGATGAACACAGGCAAGGTTGCGCGGCCGAAGAGACAGGCCGATTGGTGCAAATATGCATGGGCCTGCGATGGCCTGCACGCAGGTCGAGTAGCAGATGCACATGGCATGCACCGGGATGCAGACACGTGGCTGGGATGCGCATGGTAGGCGGCGCACGTAACTGGCACATGCGAACGCGACTTTTTTGTCACAATTTCTTTTTAAAAAAATTATAGTATAAATTTAGATAGGCAATCTGTCACTAATTCGTCACTAATTTAGTGACAAATTACTCTTCCGTCACTAATTTATGATGAATTAGACGGATTCCAACACTAATTTGTGATGGATTAATGATGGAAGCAAAATCCATCACTAAATTAGGGATGCATGCAGCCAAGTGTAGTCATGCACAGACGCGTGTACGCGCAGACACAGCACTGGGCATACACAGACACGGCGTAAGGGGCACCAAACACAAGCAAGGTTGTGTGGCCGAAGAGACAGGCCGATTGGTGCAAATGTGCGCGGGCTTGCCATGGCCCGCGCGTAGGTCGAGTAGCAGATGTGCACGGCACACGCCGAGAGGCAGACACGTGGCTGGGATGCACATGGGAGGCGGCGCACGTAACTGGCACATGCGGACGCAACTTTTTTCGTCATAAATTTTTTTAAAAAAAAATTAGAGTATAAACTTATATAGGCAATTCGTCACTAATTTATCACTAATTTAGTGATGGATTACTCTTTCGTCACTAATTTATGACCGATTATTCACAGATTGCGCTTTCTTCACGAATTTAGTGATGGATTGCGCTTCCGTCACTAATCCATCACAACTTAGTGATGGAAGTCAATCTGTCACTAATTTAGTGACAGATTAGTGACGGAAGGAAAATCCATCACTAATTAGTGACGGATTGCTCTTCCATCACTAATTTGTGATGGATTAGTGACAGAAGCGTAATCTGTCACTAAATTAGGGATGGATGCAGCCAAGTGTTGTCATGCACAGGCGCATGTACGTGCAGACACGGCACTTGGCATACACAGACACGGCGCAAGGGGCGCCGAACACAGGCAAGGTTGTGTGGCCGAAGAGACAAGCCGATTGGTGCAAATGTGAGCGGGCCTACCATGGCCCGTGTGCAGGTCGAGTAGCAGATGTGCATGGCATTCGCCGGGAGGCAGACACATGGCTGGGACGCGCATGGAAGGCGGCGCACGTAACTGGCACATGCGGATGCGACTTTTTCGTCATAATGTTTATAAAAAAATTAGAGTATAAATTTAAATAGGCAATCCATCACTAATTCATCACTAATTTAGTGACGAATTACTCTTCTGTCACTAATTTGTGACGGATTAGTGACGGATCGGCCAATCCGTCACTAATTTAGTGACGGATTGCGCTTCCATCACTACTCCATCACAATTTAGTGACGGAAGGCAATTCATCACTAATTTAGTGATGAATTAATGATGCAAGAAAAATCCATCACTAATTTAGTGATGGATTGCTCTTCCATCACTAATTTGTGATGGATTAGTGATGGAAGCACAATCTGTCGCTAAATTCGGGATGGACGCAGCCAAGTGCAGTCACGCACAGGCGGGTGTACACTCAGACACGGCATTGGGTACACATAGACACGACGTAAGGGGCGCCGAACATAGGAAAGGTTGTGCGGCCGAAAAGACAGGCCAATTGCTTCTAACGCGCGCGGGCCTGCCATGGCCCACATGCAGGTTTAGTAGCAAAAGCACATGGCATGCACTGGGAGGCAGACACATGGCTGGGACGCGCATGGGAGGCGGCACACGTAACTGGCACATTCGGATGCAAGTTTTTTTGTTACAATTTTTTAAAAAAAATTAGAGTATAAATTTAGATAGGCAATTCGTCACTAATTCGTCACTAATTTAGTGACGGATTACTCTTCCGTCACTAATTTGTGACAGATTAGTGATGGATGGGCCAATCCATCACTAATTTAGTGATGGATTGTGCTTACATCACTAATCCGTCACAACTTAGTGACGGAAGGCAATCCATCACTAATTTAGTGATGGATAGTGACGAAAGGAAAATTCGTCACTAATTTAGTGACGGATTGCTCTTTCATCACTAATTTGTGATGGATTAGTGATAGAAGCGCAATCCATCACTAAATTAAGGATGCATGTAGCCAAGTGCAGTCATGCACAGGCGCGTGTACGCGCAGACACGGCACTGAGCACACACAGGCACGGCGCAAGGGGCGCCAAACAGAGGCAAGGTTGTGTGGGCAAAGAAACAGGTCGATTCGTGCAAATGTGCATGGGCCATGGCAGGCATGCACGCAAACCGAGTAGCAGAGGCGCATGAAGTGCACCGGGAAGCAGACACATGGCTAGAACACACATGGAAGGCGATGCACATAACTGGCACATGCGGACGCGACTTTTTTAATCATAATTTTTTTTAAAAAAATTAGAGTATAAACTTAGATAGGCAATCCGTCACTAATTCGTCACTAATTTAGTGATGGATTACTCTTCTGTCACTAATTTATGGCAGATTAGTGATGGATGGGCCAATCTTTCACTAATTTAGTGACCGATTGAGCTTCTGTCACTAATTTAGTGATGGATTGAGCTTCCATCACTAATCCATCACAATTTAGTGAAGGAAGGCAATCCGTAACTAATTTAGTGACGGAAAGAAAATTCATCACTAATTTAGTGATGAATTGCTCTTCCATCCCTAATTTATGATGGATTAGTGATGAAAGTGCAATCCGTTACTAAATTAGGGATGCACGCAGCCAAGTGCAGTCACGCACAGGCGTGTGTACACGCAGAAACGATACTCGGCACACACAAACACGGCGCAAGGGGCGCCGAACACATAAGGTTGTGCGGCTGAAGAGATAGGTCGATTGGTGAAACTTGTGTGGGCCTGCCATGGTCCGTGCGCAGGTCGAGTAGCAGATGCGCATTGCATGCGCTGGGAGGCAAACACGTGGCTGGGACACGCATGGGAGGCAGCGCACGTAACTGGCACATGCAGACGCAACTTTTCTCATCATAATTTTTTTTAAAAAAAAATTAGAGTATAAATTTAGATAGCCAATCCGTCACTAATTCGTCACTAATTTAGTGACCGATTACTCTTCCGTCACTAATTTTTGACGGATTAGTAATGGATGGGCCAATCCGTCACTAATTGAGTGACGGATTGCGCTTTCATTTCTAATCCATCACAACTTAGTGACAGAAGGCAATCCATCACTAATTTAATGACGGATTAGTGACGAAAGAAAAATCTGTTACTAATTTAGTGATGGATTGCTCTTCCATCACTATATGTGATGGATTAGTGACGAAAGCACAATTCGTCACTAAATTAGGGATGCACTCAGCCAAGTGCAGTCACGCACAGGCATGTGTACACGCAAACATGACACTGGGCACACATAGACACGACGCAAGGAGCGCTGATCACAGGCTAGGTTGTGCGGCCGAAGAGACAGGCCGATTGGGCAAACACATGCGGGACATGGAAGAGATAGGCCGATTGGGAAAATGCGCGTGGGCCTACCATGGCCCGCGCACAGGTTGAGTAGCAGATGCGCATGTCACGCGCCGAAAGGAAAACACGTGGCTGGAACACGCATGGGAGGTAGCGCACGTAACTGGCACATGCGGATGCGACTTTTTTCGTCACAATTTTTTTAAAAAAAATTAGAGTATAATTTTATATAGGTAATCCGTCACTAATTCGTCACTAATTTAGTGTCGGATTACTCTTCTGTCACTAATTTGTGATGGATTAGTGATGGATGGGCCAATCCATCACTAATTTAGTGACGGATTACGCTTTCATCACTAATCCATCACAATTTAGTGACGAAAGGCAACCCATGACGGATTAGTGATGGAAGGAAAATCCATTACTAATTTAATGACGGACTGCTCTTCCATCACTAATTTGTGATAGCTTAGTGACGGAAGCGTAGTCCGTCACAAAATTAGGGATGCAAGCAGCCAAGTGCAGTCAAGCATAGGTGCGTGTACGCGCAGACACGTCGCTGGGCACACACAGATACGGCGCAAATGGAAGGTGATGCACATGGAAGGTGATGCACGTAACTGGCACATGCGGACATGACTTTTTTCGTCCCAATTTTTTTGTAAAAAAAATTAGAGTATAAACCTAGATAGGTAATCCATCACTAATTTGTCACTAATTTAGTGATGGATTACTCTTTCATCACTAATTTGTGACGGATTAGTGACGGATGGGCCAATCGTCACTAATTTAGTGACGGATTGCACTTCCATCACTAATCTGTCACAACTTAGTGACGGAAGGAAATCTGTCACTAATTTAGTGACGGAAGAAAAATCCATCACTAATTTAGTGACTGAAGGAAAATCCATCACTAATTTGTAATGGATTAGTGACGAAAGCGCAATCCATCACTAAATTAGGGATGCACTCAGTCAAGTGCAGTCACGCACAGAAGCATGTACACGCAGACATGATACTGGGCACACACATACACGACGCAAGAGGCGCCGAACATAGGTAGGTTGTTTGGCCGAAGAGACAGGCCGATTGGTGCGAACGCACACGGGCCATGGCAGGCCAATGCGCAGGTCGAGTAGCAGATGCGCATGGCGCATGCCAGAAGGCAGACACGTTGCTAGGACACGTATGGGAGGCGACGCACATAACTGGCACATGCGGACGTGACTTTTTTCATCACAATTTTTTTTAAAAAAAAATTAGAGTAAATTTAGATAAGGATTACTCTTCCGTAACTAATTTGTGATGGATTAGTGACGGATGGGGCAATCCATCACTAATTTAGTGACGGATCGCCCATCCATCACTAATTTGTGATGGAAGAAAAATCCATCACTAATTCATCACTAATTTAGTGATGGATTGCTCTTCCATCACTAATTTGTGATGGATAGTGATAGAAGGGCAATTCGTCTCTAAATTAGTGATGGATGTGACAGTCTGTCACTAATTTAGTGACGATTTAGTGACGGATAGACTAATCTGTCACTAATTTTAATCTTTGTCACTATTTTGTTACTAAACCGTCGCAATCTAGGGCGAAAAAATCCATCACTAATTTCCGTCACTATTTTGTTACTAAACCGTCGCAATCTAGTGGCGAAAAAAATCCATCACTAATTTCCGTCACTATTTTGACATTTTCTTGTAGTGAATTTGAGGCTGTTTAGATTTGCTCTTGCCCAAAGAAAAAGATTATTTAGGATCACATATGAATTTTAATCACACATAAAATAATTAATAGATAGATAAAATAATATACAAAAGGTTTTATATTGGTTAGGTCGACCCATGACCTAATCCGATCCAACCCAATTAAACGCAATCCAATTTGTATTTAGAGAACCATGGGTTGGACCAGGTTTAAAAATTAGACTTGTTTCAAATTTTAAACCAGATCTAGATCTTGCATTTGTTGAACCAATCCAAACTTAATTTATCCCAAATTATAAACCTTATTTATATAAATTTTATTCTCCTTTACTCTAATTATCTTTATAAATTCATTGAATGAACTCTAATTTAAACTAATCCTTCTTTTCATCTAGGTCTCTCATTTTTCTCTAACTATATTTAAATATTATATTTTATATATATTTTGATAGATTCTTGTTTATAATGACTTTAGGTATATTAATAAATATTCTAGACATTATAATTTATAAACATTATGGATAATCATTTTCTTGAAAACAAAATTAAGATTTTTTGAATAAAAATTTAAGTTTAAATTAATTCCTTTTAAATTTTAATGGATCTATATTTTATTATTAATTACTATATTTTAACAAGTATAATATTTTGACTTGAATCTAAATAGACTAAATGATCCATTGGGTCTAAAATTTCTTCCATCAACTCGACCAGCTTAATAATGGGTTAAATCCGGATCCAAAACCAAGATCCAAATATAAAACCAAATCAAATCAGGATTAAGCATGACCTAACCCAATCCGACTCATTTGCAGCCTTAGAACATGATTAAACCCAAAGTTTAATTGCATGAACTTAAACTTTTAAAATTCAGTTCTGATTTATATACCAAAGTCTTTTTTCTAGTTTGCCACAAACTCTCCGTTTCATTTCAACGGTACATGACCATTATGAAAAATAAAAAATTGAAATATATATCAAACACTCACTCAAATACTAAAATTTAGATACCCAATGTTAATTGAAATTTAGATACCCACCATTATGATATCCACAAATTATGATACTCTCTCAAACTAAGCAGCAGCACCATTTCTCTTAAAATACAAGACCACGAGATGACAAGCTCATTAGCTTGTAGATTTGGCTCTCAATGTTCTCCAAAAGACCCACCTCAATCGATGCCCACACACAGCAGCATGGTTGCTCCAAACATGTTCTCCATGATATGAATCAGGATCGATCATCTAAAGGAATTTATATGGAAATATGAGAGATCACTCTTTCAAACCAAACTGGGCACCTGAGAAGAGAAGTGGCAATGGTCAGGATGAAGTCCAAAAAAACAACAATAACAACCCTTAATCCAGAAATTTGCACGAGTCCTAAGCATTTAGTCATCAATCTACTAATTTCTGGGGTAAAATAAGGAAGTTGAATGTAATTCATTTATGTCAATTCCAAAAACCTCAACTCAACATTACAAACAAGCATGAACGTTAAAAATGATTTGTGAAATAGAAAGTGCTAAATATTAATTTACATAGCTAGATCTTGTCCCTAATTGAAGATAAATAAGAAAAATCGATTATGATGGTTTGGACATATACAAGGTAGCCTTTAGATGCTCCAGTTAGAAAGAGTGATCTTTTAACAATTCATGATAAGGATAGAGGTAGAGGTAGACCTAAACTAACATGGATAGAAATAATTAAAAAAGATAACTATTTATAATTTAAATGTTGACTTGGTCCTGAATAGAGCAGAGTGGAGGAAGCAAATTCATGTAGCCAACCCCATGTAGTTGGAAAAAGGCTTAGATGAGTTGAGTTGAGTATATCTGGATCTTGTGCACAAAACCAAGCATTTATTCAAAAATAGCATCGACTATCTACACTATCAAGACCCCCAATCCTAAACCCGGTCCAGGGGCATCGTGATATGGCCACATACTATTAACATAAACCTCAAGAGTATGCAAGGCCTGCTAACCTCAACCTGAACATATCATGAGATGCAACTCAAAAACCAAGACACATATATTGTTTTCTATATTATAACACCAAACTTGTTTATGTCATCCTCATCTGATATATACAAAAGTCTATACACCCAAAGAGTAACTACAACAGCTTCCTGATCTCACTCTAGGGTCCCTTCCTAAGGCTTTGGTTTATCAAGTAAACATCATCCTCATCTGCTGCAAAAAAATATAAAATATAATGGAATGAGCTAAAAAGCCCAGTAGAACTTCTACACTTACTATCATGAATATGTCAATTAAATAGCTTGGTATAATCAAAATATGTTTGAAGAAACAATATCATGATATATATGTCCATTTGAGAAACTAATAAAATTAATATTCAAGGAGAAATATTCAAACTACCAGAGAGTCCCTATCCACCACCAACTCAACCTCATGACCGTAGTCACACCCAAATCATTCATATATCCCCCATTACCTTCACATATTAGAATAATCAAACCACCACCTCAGAATAACATCCACACCCATACATCCATGCTCTCGTACACAAGACATCACTAAGTATGTCACACTCACTTTGTAAGCAAATACGCTTGGGCCTCCCTCTATACCCCTTCCCACAGTGCCCGTAAAGATATCACTAAATGAGCCACTTCCTTAGTAAGCATCATGATGCCATACTGTTGGTACATATAGTCTCCATCTAAGAGATAGTATTACATATCAACAACCGAACCCAATGATACTTCCCCACCTAGATTGGTTTATATACTAATACGCAACACAATAAACTCAATTATGCTAGCTGCCATAACTGTGTTCTAGCCAGCTTACGTAGCCTTCATGCCCTTCCCTGGGTCAGCAGTCTAAGATAGTAATGGTACTGTAGTACTCCATCTCATCGTTAGAATTAGTACCATGTACCAGTAGTACCCATCACATACACCATCTCCCCCATATATGCCACTTCCAAATATCTCCATAGCACCACTAAGCCACCTCACTACTAGAATGCCAAAACTTGCAAGCACGATCAAAAAGCTCAAAACCATTATATCAAAATAATATACTACAATATACACACAAATTCATAAAAATTCATAATACTCATCCCAAATCATGCGAGAAAATCTCATAATAAATCATGATATACACAAGAATGCAAGTCATGAAAACATATCACATAACAGTAGGGTGTAGAACTCCTACCTCAGATCGCTACTCCCATAATCCTCGCAATGCAAAATGTGTAGTCAGTGATCACCTATATCCCACATTAATGATTAATTTTATCAAAATTCATAAACAAGAAAAATTATCATTTTACCCCTCTAGCCTAAAATTTTAAAATAACTCTTTTACCCCTCTCACTCAGTGTCTAGTGACCCCCTACTTACTACTTTTTATCTCAAATTTAATTATTTTCTAGTTTTACAATTTTTCACCAACTTTACAAGATTTCAAAATGCCCCTATATTCGGTGACAAATTTTTCTATGATTACTTTGGTCGTAATCAATTTGAATATCATTATTAAAACTAATCTCAATGCTCATCACCATGGTTCAGTTCCCAACGTCAGATTTGATCAAAATAAATGTATTTCCTTGGGCTCATGCAATCCATTTTATTTCAACTCAACATGAACATCATATGATATTTCGATGAAATAGAGATCAGATTATGCATCTCCAAACCTATATTTGAACCCATTAAGTGAAATTAGCCAAATCTCATGAATTCTATAATTAAATCTTAATATTTCTTCCAATTTTTAATTTTAAAAATAGCCCTAAGACTCGAACCAACTTGAACCAGCCGGTGCATTGGTTCAAGCCCAGACCCAATAAGGCCTTAGCCTTCATCTCATATGCTCCCATGAAGCCCCCCCCTCGATGCGAGCTTCACTCCTTTCTTCTTCTTCTCCTCTCGTGCGTTCTCTCTCTCTCTCTCTCTCTCTCCATCTCTCTGCTCTCCCATCTCTTTCACTCCTTTCACTCTTTCCGTCGACCCAACCTCCCATCCCTTCGGCTCCCCCCTTCCCATGGGCCCACTCGCCACCAGGTCCAGTTATCTCCCATGCCGAACCTGGATGGAAATAGGGAGAAGAAGACTCAGCCTTCTCCTAACTAGCCTCGCCTCCCCCACCGTGCCTCCTCATTGTTGGCCCCCATGGCATTGGCAAGCGGTAGTGACTCTCTCTCTCTTCCACACCAATGAGCTTCTTCAACAATGGCAAACCCTAAACCTTCCAAAAATCCAATTGCATTCTTAGAGAAACCAAAAAATAGAGGAGGAAAAATCTTTCCTCCGCTTTGCGGAGTTTTCGATGATGATGAACTTCCCCGAAGGCTTGCCTCACTCCAATGATCTTCCCCTATTCTTTAATTAGAAGATCTCCTATCAGTTGGAATCAAAAGAATTGCCAGAAACAAAGGAATGAAAAACAGTAGAGGAAAATGATGCGACATTTTCTTGGCCTTCCTACCTCATCGACAGTGTTAACTTCAGTTCCAATGATACTCCATGGTGAGGGTGTTGGGATATGTGCCCATAAATAAATTATATTTATTATTTTACTAATTAATTTAAAAAAATTAATATTATTTTTGCATGCATTTGATGCTTTATAAATATCAATAATCCTTGGATTATTTAAATGTGACTTTAAATATTGTATATAAGTGTTATATATAGAGGATAATATTTAAAGTAAAATAATCTAAATCTATATATAATTATAAATTAAAGTTAGGATCTTTAATTTAAAATTACTAGCATGGTTCATTACATTCTAAATGAAACGATATTATTCGGATTATTGATAATGAGATTATTAGAATGAAAGCGCTTTATATAATTTGATTTATAGAACTGAAACATGATTAATTATGAATCTCTAATAAATTTTATTGTTAAAATAGAGCATTCAAAATTAATCAATGATGGTCATATATGAATCGATCTTAATTCTGAGTAATTAATGTGCATGCATAAAAAATTGAAAAACCCCCCAGTCCCCCGCCCTGGCTGCGGGCTGTGGCCAGGCTACGGTCGGCCGTGACCATGGCCGCGACTTTGAGAGAGAGGGGGAGCAGGGGTATGGGGGTTTTCCTTTTTTTTATGCCCGTAGCTTGGCCACAGGCTGTGGCCATGCTGCCGCCAGGCCGCGGCCGGCCACAAGGCCACATCCAATGAGGGTGGCCATGGTCGCGGCCGGCCAGAGAGAGGGGAAAGGGGAGGTGGAGGGGGGGATGGGGGGTTTTTTAATTTTTTTTTATGCCACTGGCCTGGCCATGGGCTTTAGCTAGGCCATGGCCGGCTGCCAGGCCATGGCCATGGCCATGGCTAGCGAGGGCGGACACGACCGTGGCTGGCCAGAGAGAGGGGGGGTGGGTGGGATTTCATTTTTTTATGCCCGTGGCCTAGCCATGGGCTGGGCCAGGCCGCGGCCAGCCGCCAGGCTACGGCCGTGGCCGTGGCCGGCGAGGACGGCCACGACTGTGGCTAGCCAGAGAGAGGGGGAGGGGGAGGCAGAGGAGGGGGGGGGGGGTTTTAATTTTTTTAATGCCATGGCCATGGCTGGCCAAAGAGAGGAGAGGGGGAGGCGGAGAAGGGGGTTGGGGGGGTTTAAATTTTTTTATGCCCATGGCCTAGCCATGGGATGTAGCTAGGCCATGGCCGACGCCAGGCCACGGCCACTGAGGGTGGCCACGGTCGTGGCCGTGGCTGGCGAGGGCGGGCACGGCCACGGCTGGCCAGAGAGAAGGGAGGGGAGGGGGGAGGGGTGGTGGGGGCAGGGGGGTTTTCCTTTTTTTATGCCCATGGCCTGGCCACTAGTTGTGGCCACGGCCGCGGAGGGTGGCCACGGCCGCGGCCGACTAGAGAGAGGGGAGGGGGAGGCGGAGGGGGGGCCTGGGGGTTTTAAATTTTTTTTATGCCACGGCCAGGCTGCCCAGAGAGGGGGAGGGGGTGGGGGGGGGTTTTTTTTTTTTTTTTATGCCCATGGCCTGGCCATGGGCTGTGGCAAGGCCGAGGCTGGCCGTCAGGCCACGGTCGAGGCTGTGGTCGGCGAGGGCGGCCACGACCATGGCCGGCCAGAGAAATGGGGAGGGGAAGTGGAGGGGGGGCGGGGGGGTTTTAATTTTTATTTATGCCACTACCACGGCTGGCCAGAGAGAGAGAGGGGAAGGGAGGGGGGGGGGGGGGGGGCTGGGGGGGTTTAATTTTTTTTATGCCCGTGGCCTGGCCACAGACTGTAGCCAAGCTATGGCCAACCATCAGGCCACGGTCGGGGCTGTGGCTGTCAAGGGCGGCCACGGCCATGGCTGGCCAGAGAGAGGGGGAGGGGGAGGGGGGTTGGGGATGGGGGGTTTTCCTTTTTTTTAATGCACGTGGCTTGGCCATGGGCGGTGGCCAGAACGCGGCCGGCCGCCAAAGAGAGGGGGAGGGGGAGGGGGAGGCGAGGTGGGGGTTTGGGGGAGTTTTAAATTTTTTTTATGCCACAGCCGCGGCTAGCTAGAGAGAGCGGGATGAGGAGGGGGAGGGGGTTGGGGTGGTGTTTTCCTTTTTTTATGCTGTGGCCTGGCTGCGAACTATGGCCAGGCCGCGACCGGCTGCCATGCCACAGCCCTCGAGGGTGGCCACATCCGCCGACATGGCCGGCAAGGGCAGCCACGGCCGCAGCTGGCCAGAGAGAGGAGGAGGCGGAGGGGGGTGCTAGGGGGGGTTTCAATTTTTTTTGTGCCTGTGGCCTGGCCACAGGAGGCGGAGGGGAGGGGAGGTTTTCCTTTTTTTGCTGCCACCAGGCCGCAGCTGGCCACAAGGCCACATCCAGTGAGGGCGGCCATGGTCACGGCTGGCCAGAGAGAGGGCGAGGGGGAGGCAGAGGGGGGGGTGCTGGGGGGGCTTTTAATTTTTTTTATGCCAGTGACCTAGCCACGGGCTTTAGCTAGGCTGCGGCTGGCCGCCAGGCCATGGCAACCGAGGGTGGCCACGGCTGTGGCTGGTGAGGGCGTACACAACCGCAGCTGGCCAGAGAGAGGGGGAGGGGGTGGGGGGGCTTCCTTTTTTTATGCCCGTGGCCTGGCCATGGGCTGTGGCCAGGCCGCGGCCATGGTCTTTGAGGGTGGCCACGGCAATGGCTGGCCAGAGAGGGGGGGCTGGGGGGTTTTAATTTTTTTTATGCCATGGCCATGGCTAGCTAGAGAGAGGGGGAGGGGGGGCGGAGGGGGGGGGCTGGGGGGGTTTAATTATTTTGTTATGCCCGTGGTCAGCTGTAGCCAGGCCATGGCTGGCCACCAAGGGTGGCCACGGCTGTGGCCGTGGCTGGCGAGGGCGGGCACGACCGCGGCTGGCCATAGAGAGAGGGAGGGGGAGGGGGAGACTGAGGGGGGGCTGCGGGGGGTTTTAATTTTTTTTTTTATGCCACGGTAGCGGCTGCCCAGAGAGAGGGGAAGGATGAGGGGAGGGGGGGTGGGTGGGTGTTTACCTTTTTTTGTGCTCGTGGGCTGGCCACGGACTGTGGCTAGGCCGCGACTGGCCTCCAGGCCACGGCCGTTGAGGGCGGCCATGCCCGCGGTCATGGCCAGCAAGGGCGGCCACGGCTGTGGCCGGCCAGAGAGAGGGGGAGGCGGAGGGGGGGGGGGCTCTGAGGTTTTTCAATTTTTTTTATGCCCGTGGCCTAACTGCGGGCTATGGCCAGGCTGTGGCCATGGCCGGCTAGGGTGGCCACAGCCGCGATCGGCCGGAAAGAGTGGGAGGGGAAGGGTGACGGGGGAAGGGGGGTTTATTTAATGGAGGCGCCGGCGAGGAGATCGGGGTGCTGGAGGGCTACCGGAGGTGGGGAAGAGGGAGGGTTAGGGCCTGGGGGGGTGTTTTATAATATAGATTAGCGACGCCATTTGGCGTCGCTAATCCATCGCTAATTAGCGACGCAATGAATGTTCGCTAATTGCGTCACTAATTAGCGATGCATCCATTGCATCTCTAATTGCGTCGCTAATTAGAGACGCAAAGTCTATGGGTCGCTAATTAGCAACAAATTTACGCATCGCTAACTAGTGACTTACAATTGCGTCGCTAATTTGGTGGGATAAAGCTAGGTATGGCGGGAATTTAGCGACGCATAATTGCGTCGCTATTTAGCGATGCATACAGTATGCGTCTTAATATTATATAATGTTGATTTTATATATTAATTATTATTGTGTATAATAATTAATATTATATAGTGATAATTTATATATTGATATATTATAATCTATGCCGCTCGTTTCGCTAGAGCCCCGGGGTGGCATGGGTGGCCTGCGATGTTACATGTTCGCTTCCTTCGGGAACCTCCCATTGGCGGTGCTCCTGCCCCTTTCTCTCCTCCTCGCCTTCGGCGGCACTTCAATATCTTGTTGGGTTACCTTCCTGGTGGCCGACCGAGGGGTTGGGCTTGGCCTTGTGCCTTTCCGTCTTTCCCCGAAATCCAGAGACGGGTAGGGCCCTACCATGGTGGTGACGGGTGACTGAGAATTAGGGTTCGATTCCGAAGAAGGAGCCTGAGAAATGGCTACCACATCTAAGGAAGGCAGTAGGCATGCAAATTACCCAATCCTGACACGGGGAGGTAGTGACAATAAATAACAATACCGGCTAGCTCTTCGAGTCTAGTAATCTAAATCCCATAACGAGGATCCATTGTAGGGCAAGTCTGGTGCCAGCAGCTGAGGTAATTCCAGATCCAATAGTGTATATTTATGTTGTTGCAGTTAAAAAGCTTGTAGTTGGACATTGGGCTAGGCCGGCCGGTCCGCCCCATGGAATGGTATGCACTGCAACCCCATGGTGTGCCCGGATGGCCGACTATAAGGTCCTACCCAGGACCGATGCTGCCTTTAGTCCAATCCATGCCTTTGTGCCGAGAATGCACCCTAAACCCTAAAAATCCTAAACCCTAAACCCCTAAAACCCTAAAACCCAAAACCCTAATCCTAAAACCCTAAACCCTAAAACCCTAAACCCCTAATTAAACCCTAAAACCCTAGAACCCTAAAACCCTAAAACCCTAGAACCCTAAAACCCTAAACCACAAAACCTAAACCCTAAACCCCTAAACCCTTGAAACCCTTAATCCCTGAACCGTGAATCCCTGAACCCTTAAACCCTGAACCCCTGAACCCTAAACCCTAAATACCCTGAAACCCTAAAACCCTATTTAGCAACACACGCTAATGCATCGCTAAATAGTGATGCATAAATTTGAGTTTCTATTTAGCGACACATTTTAATGCATCGCTATTTAGGGACGCATAATTGTGCATCGCTAAATAGCGACTCAAATTTTTGCATCACTATTTAGTGATGCAATTCTGCGTCGCTAAATAGTGACGCATATTAATGCGTCACTAAATAGTGATGCATTAAAATGCGTCGCTAAATAGCGACTCATAGTTATTCATCGCTATTTAGTAACGCAATTGTGTATCGCTAAATAGTGACGCATAGTTATGCGTCACTAATAGAGATGCATTAATGCATCGATATTTAGCGATGCATTTTAATGCGTCGTTATTTAGTGACACATTAAAATGTGTCGCTAATAGAGTCTCTATTTAGCAACAAAAATTTTTGAGATTCGCTAAATGCGTTGCTATTTAGTGACTAATTAAATGTGTTGCTAAATTGCGTTACAGATTTTATGGGTCGTAATTGCATCGCAATTATGTCGTTATTTTGCGATGAATATTTGCATCGCTATTTCATGAATTTCTTGTAGTGATACATACTAATGTATGTGGGCCTTTGAATGTCAAAGCTAGAGGAGGCTATGAATACTTCGTCACATTTATTGATGATTATTCAAGATATGGATATGATGCAAAGAAAATATGAATCCTTTAAAAAGTTTAAAGAATTTCATGCTGAAGTAGAAAAAAGCTCAGTAAGTCAATCAAAACTCTTTGATCTAATCAAGGAGGAGAGTACCTTGATTATGAATTTAAGGACCACTTGATTGAGAATAGAATATTATCATAGTTCATGACACCTGCAATACCATAGCAAAATGGTGTAGCTGAAAGAAGGAATCACACTTTGCTTGATATGATAAGATCAATGCTGAGCTATTTTTCTTTACCTAACTTATTTTGGGGATATACACTACAAATAGTTGTATACATTCTAAACTTAGTTCCATCTAAGTCAATCCCTAAGACTCCCTTAGAGTTATGAAACAGTCACAAACCTAGTTTGAGGCACATCCGCATATGGGGGTGTCCAGCCCATGTGCTGAAGGAATATACTGGGAAGCTGAAACCTCGTTCAGAAGTATGCATATTTGTAGGGTATCCTAAGGGAATGAGAGGAAATATGTTTTATAGTGCTCAAGATAATAAAGTATTTATGTCGACAAATCCTACATTTGTCGAGTACAACTATATAATAGAATTCAAACCTAGAAGTAAAATAGTTTTGGAAGAGTTGCTAGCCAATGAGATCAGCCCCACACCAACAAAAGTTATTGAACGATAAAAGTTGAGACCATTACTCAAGATCAAATACCACCGCCATCATGATGTAGTGAAAGGAAAATAAGATTGCCCATCCGCTATCGTTAAGATGGAGAAGCACAAGTTGTAGTCATCGATGGCAGTGATGATGATTCATTGTCATACAAGATGGCAATGGAGGATGTTGATCAAGAGAAATGGCAAGAAGCCATGAAACTC